>JAEAOA010000468.1:0-52500 GCA_016746295.1 Potamilus streckersoni | reverse complement strand
GCCGATATCTGAAAGATCATGGCACTGAAAAAAAATGAAGATATACTTTAAATCATTTTATACAATTTGAAACTCAAGGACGAAGTAATGAGTTCTTGATACAAAGATAATGTGCATCATGATTCTATTTGTAAAGTTCCAAATGTCTGGTAAATAAATTCATAGACAGACAAACTGGAAATGTGTGACAATTTTATGGATAAATATGTTTTATTGAACACAATGGCTGAGAAATATATCTTATATTCACTAAGGATAAGGGAAATATATCTTATATTCTTGAAGGATAAAATAAAAATATATTATTTTCACCATAGAGCGGAGAAATATATATATTATTTTCATCTCGACCTGGATAAATATATATTTTTTTCACTTTGAATTGGAGAAATATAATTTATATTAACCAAGAACTGTAGAAATATATTTCATGTTCGTCAAGAACTGGAGATATATCTTTTATCCAGCAATTGCTTTGGAAATATATTTTATTTCCACCAATTATTTTCCATATATTTCAACTTTTTTTCATCGCTTAATGAACACGTATACTTTTCTTAAAATATCTTCCAGCTTTACTGCCTGGTAGTCATTAATTTAGGTGTCCCATTCTCTTATTTACTCTACATCTGTCCTTTCCATCTACATATCCACTGCATTGCTGTTACCAATATTATTTCAAACAGAAGTAATTATTTTTTGTTTCCATTATTTTTAAACAAATAGGTATATTAGGGTTATATATAAAATAATGTTAAATACTATGTATATATATATATATATATATATATATATATATATATATATATATATATATATATATATATATATATATATATATATATATATATATATATATATAGTTGACGCGTATCTTTGCGCTTGTCTGTCCCTAGTCTTTCTGTCGACCAGTTATTTCTTTGGAGAGAGGTACTTACTGACTCACTGTGTTTAACTATAATATGAGAAAGCCGTGGCGTTGACAGCGCTATAAGCATAGTTGGAGCTATTTGCATCGTTTTCCAGTTGCACGTTTATGTCCCCTGGCTCTGTCCCTCTTCCACCTCCCACAGCAGCCAGTAAGGGCAATATTCCGATCACTGGAAGATAACGAGATAGTAGATAGTGCTTGGACAACATCATTTTATTTTGAAACCTAGTATATTGTTATAGTGCAAACATTGAATATTCTTAGCAAGAACACAACATACCAAGTCAAGAGAGCTTGAAGTGACCGACGGTAGATATTATTTTAATGTGGTTGTAAACTTCATTTCATGAGAGAATTGTTCATACGTTGCTATAAAGTATATCCATTTTTATCATGAAGTCCTTTGGATACCCACTATAAGGATTAGTTATGAACAAACAAAACAAAACAAAACTACGAGCTACCAAGAACTACATAAGGGAGGGAGGGGTATGGCGAGCGGCGCGTGGTGGATATCCAAAATGGCCAATAATATCTCTAAATTGATACTGACGTCTTTTAGAGTTTATATTTGTTTTGCTATCTTTATACATAGTGATAGAATTATAATGGACGAAACTCATCGGTTTGCTTATGTTGTTACTTAAAATAAAAAACAAGCAGGAAAGGGAAGTAATTGCGTTTTATTTATCAGCCGCTAATGCGACGAAAAGAAGATGATCGTTGGACAAAAAGGCGGTTGCACTTATACATACGAGGTAAAAAGGAGACAATTCCGGATGAGCCGCCGGAGAAAACTGGTCTATGGACGAATGCATTAAACATAGCCACCATACAAATCAGCAGAAGGCCCGCAAGCACAATCACCTTCGTCATTATGTTGAGATGGATCTGTTGAAGTGGATAATAATAATAATAATAATAATAATAATAATAATAATAATAATAATAATAATAATAATAATAATAATAATAATAATAATAATGTTGATGATGATGATGATAATGATAAGAGCAACAGGAACAACAACATGCTGCTACTACTACTACTACTACTACTACTACTAACAACAACATGCACAACAACAACAATAATAATAATAATAATAATAATAATAATAATAATAATAATAATAATAATAATAATAATAATAACAATAGTAATAATAACAATAATAATAATAATAATAATAATAATAATAATAATAATAATAATAATAATAATAATAATAATAATAATAATGATAATAATAATAATAATAATAATAATAATAATAATGTTGATTATGATGATAGCAGCAACTGGAACAACAACAACAATGATGATAATAACCATGATGATGATGATAATAATGATAATAATAATAATAATAATAATAATAATAATAATAATAATAATAATAATAATAATAATAACAATATTATTATTTTTATTATTATTATTATTATTATTATTATTATTATTATTATTATTATTATTATTATTATTATTTATTATTATTTATTATCATTATTATTTCTATATAAGTCCTTCCATAACACTGACAACTGTGAACAATGTTGGTGCAGGCTCATTATTTTTAAGAAAATAAACTCAAATTCAAACTCAAAATATGAAATTGTAAAACTCAGTAACTTCAAAACTAGGAGTGACTAAACATTCATGACTTTATTACTTCGTCCACTTACATGCTCAATTTCAAATGACAGAAATTCACAGAAAATAAAATACCAGATAACGTTTTGTGCTTCAGACTCGTGCTCCCGAAACTAAACAAAATTTGAAACCATTTAAATCGTCTACGACTTAACTCTAAAAATGGTAAGAATCACTGACATTATCTAATAGTCTGTATTTCTTGCAAAACGCCAAATGTCAAGAAGATTGAACAAATATGGTGATAATATTTAAGTTTGGATTTATGACTTTAAACACAATTTTTGTGGCAAATAGCAGAAGACTGAAGCATATTCTGCGACAAAACGAGTCTAATTTTTTTTTTTACCAGGCTCATTCTTATGCACATTAACGCAAGGGCATACATACACATACACGTAACTATTTGATAGAAAATTGTTAAGGTGTTCCATATTAAGGTGCTTGGTCATGAATACGATACATTTGATCTAACTCTAACTTGAAACAATCTTTTCGTTACTAGCAGTCAAATGCATTGTATTGTTGATATTCGTAGCAATAATCAAAGATTATAATCTTTACAATCCATATCACTGCTTTGTTATTACCTAATGGTCATGTCGTATAGCAACAAGGTCAAAGTCAATGAAACGTTTCAAGCATGAGAATAATTAGTTGGTTTATCTGGCCTGATATATATCACATGGACGATGATTTTCTCTATCTGCCTTGAGTTTTAAACAATACTGAACACAGCATTTTGCAAACTTAGTTCTTACAGAATGTCAATTTAAATAAATCTTTACAAATGACGGGCACACAAAAAAAATCACACAAAAAACAAATGAAATAAAACAGCAAAAAAAGCAGAGCCTCTAACACCCTGACACGGGCCTGCTGTAAATGTTATGGAGATATATTTCACTTCTATATTCTTTGATGATGATGATGATGATGATGATGATGATGATGATGATGATGATGATGATGATGAAACTGTTAATATATTTTAATAGATATGCTCAAATGACTTCTATTGAACACACAATTAATCGATTAGTTTTGGCGAGAGATAGTTCTACAGCATCAAATAAGCAACATGTGTGACTAAAAACTAAAACCTAAATAGCTGATGCATAATTGAATGAACAAATACAATAAACGAAACACAATGACTCCTTCACTTATTTTTTCCTTTTATGTCCATGCTTCCTTTGAATAAATCAGCCGTTAAAAGTGTTGGAAAATGAACTAAATGAATTCCTGTAAGTTTCGAATGATTTCATTACACTAAAACATCACGTGATTCTTAGGTATACAAATATATGTAAAAAATCTCGAGATAATTGCAAAAATTATATTTTTAATTAAATTAATTATCAACAATTTAAAGCCACAATTGTTTTTAATTCTAAGTAAGTTTTAATACTATACTGACTTTTTTTCAAATGTTATGACCAAACTCTTTGACTAATATTCTTAAGGTGTCGTAAATCTGCTCTAGTTATTACGCGATTTTGTTTTCACAGACAAAAAGCATCTTACTTTACTCGTGTGTGTGTGTTTGTGTGCGTGTATATATGTGTGTGTGTGTGTGAAAGAGAGAGAGAGAGAGAGAGAGAGAGAGAGAGAGAGAGAGAGAGAGAGAGAGAGAGAGAGAGAGAGAGAGAGAGAGAGAGAGAGAGAGAGAGAGAGAGAGAGAGAGAGAGAGAGAGAGAGAGAGAGAACCTGTTCCTGCAAGGTTCCGAGCAACAACTTGGTAGAAATTTGTTGTGCAAATATTCACAGCCCTTGAAACCAATTTTCGCCAACTTTACTCCAATCAAAATAAACAGCTTCAACCAATCAGATGCTCGTATATCTGTAATATGATATTGACAAAATATATATTTCCGGCAAAGTAAATTTTCATCAATCAAGTTTTGGTGCAATGACTTCCTTTTTCCTTATTTTCCTTATATGTTGATGACGCCGAAAAATCACACCACCTTAATTTGATCAGTTTATATGCTAACCCTAAGGATATTTACTGACAAAAACTTCGTTTAAAGTACAAATCACACACACACACAGACACACACACACAAACACACACACACACACACAAACACACACACTACTGACTTACACGCCAAAACAATGACACTGTTCAGTCTATGCATCAACAGATCCAGAATCTCACAATGATGCATCCATATCAATAAACATATAAGCATATACATGCACGTATATAACATATAAGCAAACTGACGGACAGACGTAAGTATGGATAAACCTACATTTTATTACTAGTAATATAGGTAAATAGGTTATACAGGGGCATATCATCTGCTTGAGGTATATAACATATAAGCAAACTGACGGACGGACGTAAGTATTGGATAAACCTACATTTTATTACTAGTAATATAGGTAAATAGGTTATACAGTGGCATATCACCTGCTTGAGGTAGGTTTTCCATATCACGAGAAGCTGGCATTAGGCATGTATAGCACAGCCAGGTAATATACACTAAATCACTTGCTCATCAATCTATTTGTCTAATTTGTCATGATGCAGATTCTGTATCTATGTTTGAGTAGAAGAGAAAAGAATACACAGTTTTCCTGTTCGAATATTTTTAAAATGTATATGGATAGATTTCTAATATCCATCGATGTTAATATTGAAATCCATCTTATTTTTTTATCCCTTTTTACATATAAGACCAATGTGTACGTATAAAACCATTGTGTATATAGAAGATCCTTGTGTACATACAAGACTGTTGTGTACATGTAAGACCCTTGTGTATATATATGTCACTTTCGTACATGTAATACCCGCCCTTGAGTACATATATGATCCACACATATATATATATATATATATATATATATATATATATATATATATATATATATATATATATATATATATATATATATATATATACACACACACGACCATTGTGTACATGCAATACCCGTGTGTACATATAAAACCCTTGGGTACATATAAGACCCATACGTACAGATAATACCCTTGCGCATGAAAACACATTGAATAATTTTGACATCAATAGTATTACCTTGTGAGTAGGTTCTTAAATATCAAGAAATTTTTAGGTTTAAAGTTGTTCCTTTGTAGACTAATTCATCCTTGAATTCACATGTCACCTTGTTTATTTATTTTACAAAATGCTCCCAAACTCTCGTACTAAACACACGAACATTCAAAATTCTTCTTTCTGTTAGAAAAATAGGTAACCATTACAGTTTTGCGTATGATATACCCGACTACTGTGGCTACAAAAAAAGCATGAGTTATATGTCTTTGATGTCACGTTGTGTGCATTTGACAGAAAATTATTAGTATTTTTAGGGCTGCAAACTAGTGGGAGAGGTATACCTCCATGTATTTTTAAACATCCCAAACTATAGACGAGTAAATGTTTAATTTAAGCACACAATATCCACAAATATAATTTAGCCATCAACCAACAGGTCGAATTTATCATTTTGCAGAAATGTATTTATTAAAATCTGAGTGTATTGGGTAACTCCCTATCATGCATAAAAAACAAATTATGTATAGTCTTGAAATGACTCATCAAACATGATTTTTTTTATTATACCAGAAAATCACCTTGATATACACAATCACATTAATTGCACTGCATGCGATACAGATAGTAACCAGCCCCACCCCCGCGCCATCATTAACACGTGACACTCATATTTGAAGAAAAGGTCGATGACTTTTACCTATTTCTTTAGTATATCTTTCTTTTAATCAGTCTTGCAAATGTCAAGTACTGTATGAGTTTGCTTGACACAGATATCTTTGACATTGTCTTTAACAGTGATGACATGCAAAAGTTATAGAGTGGTGTAAATAAGACCCATCCGTCATAAAATGTTACTAAACAGTTGGAGTTCTAATTTCTGCTCCAGACTGATAAATCTAACTCGAAATTTACAAATGCAGGCTTACGATGGGTCAAAAACGTTTAAGCAAGTCTGGGAATTGATTAAACTTTTATGATGGATAAGACTGATTAAATTTGAAATAATTTTCAATCCTAACCTATTTTTAATTTGACCAAATCAATTGCAATACATTTTTTGAAAAGCAGAAAAAGAAACGTTGATATGAAAATGATGTCGAATGATGTTTTTCGATGGCAAAATCAGTGAATTGTTAGGATAACAGTAATATCGATTTTGGTAGACATGCATTAACCTATCCTACCCGCACTGCCTCATTTTGCTTTGAAGACAAAACCCTATCCCATCAATAATGTTATAAAACATACTTCAGCCATAAAATAGTAAACTCCTTCGAATGTTTTAATCCCACCCTTGACAGCAACATTTTTTTGTGTGCAATGTTCCCCACCACAACATCATAATGTCCGTTACTAAATGCCATTATTGCACTGATAATTGAGTGTAGAGGAGTATCGTTATACGCCTATGCTACCTCTTTATACACTCAAACTTAGTACACTCGAACATATTACACCCTTCTTATAACACCGGGCACAGATTTATGAAAATATGTGGCTATTAAATTATATATATGTATGTATATATGTATATATATATATATATATATATATATATATATATATATATATATATATATATATATATATATATATATATATATATATATATATATATATATATATATATATATATATATATATATATATATATATATACCAAGACCAAGCAAGAAACCTATTCCTCGGCATGCAATCTTGTTTAAGATTCCAGTCAACAGAGAAATGTATCAAATATTTGAAGAAACAAGTATCTGATAAACAGAAAAAAGCAACTTATTATACAAGTAAATGAAAATTTTTTTATACATAAATTTTCGGACTTAGCACTGAGGACTTATTAAACAAGGTAAAGTGTTATATAAAAATGTTGTGGAATGAAATAATGTTAGCAGCTTGCATGGCAGCAGCTGGATGTTAAATATATTTTCAGCATCTATCAGATAAAACTTTAATAGCATGTTTAGAAAATTTCATATATAGGTTCCATGTTTTCTTTCAGATATGAAACTGTTATCTGAAATAAATTGATGCCATTTCCTAGTGAACAAGTTTTATTGTTGTCCAAATGTTATGTGATTTATATTTCATGTATTCAGGTCTGAAATAGGACATCTATTACGAAGTTTGTGTCTACCATTCAAAGACCTTGTTTTATAGTGTTTAAATCGTATTTAGACAACAAGGCTCAGATGAAAAGATTTTGACACAATTGCAGTAATAGAATCTGACTCTAAGATAAGACTGAACCATAACATTGATTAAAATTGCATAGTTTTATTATTTAGTAATATGTTAATGAAAACACGCAGCATTGTTAGTTACAACAACAGTTTTGAAAGATGTTCTTTAACCTAGGGATAAACCAGTTGTAAATATTTACGTGGTAAAGAATATGACAAACAGTCTGTAACATTCGCCGAAGATGGACAAGGTAGTAAAAACTAGTCGGACAAGATGAAAAAAAATGAAACAGTTTTTAATCGTAACGGTCTACAATTTAAACGACATATCACAAAAAAATAAAGAAAAGACATCATTTAATGTTTATGGTGATGGTTTAAGGAGCTGAATTATTGTTTTTAAATAGGTTAATAATTTTACATTAATAACGTTTCTATTCTTTCTGTTTTTCTTTATATCCAATTTTTTGCAGATATGATTAAAACTGCAACAAAACTTTTTAATGATATGATGAGAAATGATATGATGAGACACTATCTGTCAAGTTGTGTGTAAAAGCCAGATTATTGCACTTCTAAAGACATCAGGCAATAATGCAGCTGCCATATGCATGGCTCACTCAAATAGTTGGCCATATTTTTGTAGGCCTCGTTTAACTTTGTAAACTAATGACTCCGTGCAAAATTGTCCTCATCATCACTTTCTCCACTACTTGTTCCTCATCCACTTGCGGTTGAACAATTTGTAATATTTGAAATGGCTAGGACAGGAGTTTGTGCTATCATAAATATAAATATAAAAGTCGTCAAAGGTATTTTTTCGTTAACATTAGAATTTGTTCTACGAATAATTTCTCTAACATTATTCTCTAGACCTCTTAAATATTAAACAATTTGTGAGCTATTACTTTTCATATTTTCTTTTAGTTCTTGAAATTTATCTTTTCTAGTCGCATCTGTTTTGTATCTTTTCTGATCTCTGTTTGATATATTTCAAAGTGTAATTGCATATGATCTAATCTTGCATTGACCGAGACATTCGTGCAGCGTCTTACTTTTTTCTTGCGGAGTAAACACTCTTTTCACTGCGTCTTTATTTGGAGCCATATAATTAGATGTTTTTAAAAAAATTTGTATTTGTCCTTTACCTACTTCTTGTGTTGCATCCATGTTTCAATTAAAACTTTCAAAATCTTTTAAATCAGATTCTGATATTCTGATACTACTTAATTTAAATGTATGACACAGTCAGAAATCTAACTTTGTTATTTCATGAATATAAATAATAAACACAATGTAAAATGTATAGCCATTCTATGATACTCTTCCCATTGCTACAGCGCTTACAATAAATGGCATTAATATCACTGGCATCAATTGACTACAAGTTAATAATGATTTGATTAAACAGCTCGAAGATTACAGAGGTGTAAAAAAAAAACTGGATACACTTTATTGGCTTAGTAAAGTTAGAATGACGTGTGTAGTAGAAATAACAACAGGATTTACCATCCGTCTAGCTTTTGCTTGGTGCCACCTTTTGTGAGGTTGGTGACAAACACATTAGTCAATATAAAATATATTTGTAAAGCATAATGCGATAGCGTTCTCTGCTAGAAGTACGCAAGAAATGATCGATGACATGGAGAGCAATGTGTTGTTGTTGTTGTTGTTGGGCTTAACGCTATTTTTCAGCACACGATAGGCTATTCATGGCGGCCAGTATAAATGGTGGAGGAAGAAACCGGGAAATCACCGGAAAGAATCACCGACCCACGAGAAGCTACTAGCAAGCTTTCTCACATATCCACATTCGCCGAATCCTAAATTCGAACCCACGCAGACAGGTGAAATGGCCAAGATCCGTAACTGACATAGCTTTAGACCACTCGGCCACTCGGGATCCCGAGAGAGAGCAATGTGATAATCATAATGAAATAGTAGTTCACGACTAATTTTATAAAAATATTTGCTGAGTACAAGAAATACAAGTAGATAAAGAAGAACGTTAGCAACTCAGAGACAAAATATTAAGTATTCAAAAATAGTTTGTTATAGAAAACGAAAAGAGAGTAAATGAGAAATTCGTATTACATGAAACAGGATTTCGGTAAGTTTTGCGACACCCAGTTATTTATCGGCAATAAGTATGAACATCTTAAGACAGGCACTGGACTTAAGAGTTTTTAGTATTAGTTGTATACATTACTCCTAAAATGATGGAAATGTATATTTCACTATAATAATTCCATGCAAAGGAAGTTATATATATATATATATATATATATATATATATATATATATATATATATATATATATATATATATATATATATATATATATATATATATATATATATATATATATATATATATGTATATACATACATATATATACATACATATATATATATATATATATATATATATATATATATATATATATATATATATATATATATATATATATATATATATATATATATAAACAGTAACGATTCTAACCCCGGTTTTAAAAACATCCTGGTAATTCGGCTAAAGTAGTAACTAGAAAATACATGCATGACCCATAGAAGGATATTCAATGATAACAAGACTATCTAATAGTGAGAACTGTATATTGAAATCACTTTGGAACAATGACATTCATTTAAATTCTCACATTGCTAGTAGATGGAACCAATTACTATTTAAATGTGTCACTTAACTTCTTTTTTTTATCAATGCAGTACGCAAATAATTGTTGTAAATGTATCTGAATACATATGATATATATATATATATATATATATATATATATATATATATATATATATATATATATATATATATATATATATATATATATATATATATATATATATATATATATATATATATATGTTTCAATGTTTTACTCTAAATCCGTATTTTGATTTAGATGTATGGACTATGCAGTCTGAAATAAAAAATTCTTATCTTCTTATCTTATTGCAAAACGGTAAAGAAAAATGTTTCCTGTTTCCTGAACATATATTTAAATTCTCGACCGTGTATGTTCACCATAGTTTGTGAATGGCTCAAATCTAGGTAAGAAAAAACCTTTTGATTTTGGGTTGAAAGGGTCGAAAACCAAGAAATAGAATATTTTTACTGTCCAAATTTTGTGGCTTTCTTGTACTTTGTGCAAGAAAGAAACCTGTAGAATTTGGGTTATAAAGGTAAAAGGTCAAGGTCATAATCTAGCCAAACTAGAAAATAATGTTTTTACAAAATATTCTTATTTCAATATGGCAAGCTAGAAAAAAAAATAAAGGTAAATTATTCCTAGAATTAACCATGCCTTATTACCGCATACTTAGAAGACTATTAGACACATGAAGATCGATTAATACACCGTTTACGATACGCTGTAGCAATAAAACGATTTTGAAGTGCACAGTTAAAACGGAATAGTTAATTTACATTCTTATATATACCTTTACGACTGCATATAACATTAACAACATGGTGACAAAGATAATTTAAAATTAAAACTGGGTAACAATGATCCACCTTTTATTAATTTTTTTTTTACTCATTTGGTGAGGTTGGGAAAGAGAGATGGCCTCGGGAAAAAAGTGAGCAGTAGTTTCATATTTAGACACCAAGTGATTTTTTAAAATTGTACAAATTAGCTCCTTATAGGGGTTTTGAAAGGTGTATATAAGTTAAATTCTGATGCTAGGAGTTACAATTACATAAATAGAACACAGGTATCTGTTATTGTAATGACAATCGTTTTTATAGTACTAACTTAGTAAACGGCATCTTTACTCGTGTCTAAAAAGAAAAAGATAATACCCGTATGCATTAAGGAATGATCTTTAATATGAAAAATAATTAACACATCATTTGTATCACACCGAGTGCCATTGCTGTAGCTTGTACTTCGTTTATCTGAAAAGAAAAATAACAGCAACACGTGAGATGTCTCATATAGCCCAGAACGAGAAATTATGCGACGGGATCTTTAATGTTGTAACTGTTCTGTAACTCAATGTGCGTGTACGTGTGGGTATGTATTTAGCAAACATATTTATTCTTCGGGCTAAATGAGGCATTTTCTCAACACCACAAATGAAATGAAATTTCAACGTTCTGTGGAGGAAAATATTTAAAGTACACATTTTCAATTGGAAGCTACATTTGTTAATTTTTGTGCATTATAAATATATGGTATAGCAATGTTTCTATGAAATGTATTCATCTTCACATCTGTTTTCGTTTTACGAGCTTTCTTTAAGGCTGTTCACACACGGTAATAACAAAAGTTTTGTTTGTATGTAAATTTATATCAACTTTAACATCCATATGTTTACATGAAGTTATGTAATGCAAATAATTATATAGTTACGAAGTTGTTATCGATAAAGTAACCATATAAAATTGCTAATTTCTCCATCCATTAGTCTATCGGACTGTGCATGTCTATTTACAATTACGTACTCTTTCATTCGAGGTCAGAAGTGCTAGTAGAATTGATCACACTCGTGGCGTCGTTGAAAACGTCTGTTTCGTCTCTGATACCAAGAACTATGTCAGCCGGCTCACCATTACCTCCTGCTCCAAATCCTCCTTCTCTTCCGAGAAAGGCGAAGGCCAAGATTGGCAAAATTGCAAGCACTGACGAATTGAGTGGAAAAGTAATAAGTATTTGAGACTATAGTTATATTTACTCTTTAAGCACCTGGTTATAGATTAAGTAATATGTCTTTTTTCAAGAGATCTAGGTTAAAAAGCCCCGAAAATAACCTATACCAATAGATTATCAACTCTTATCGTGGAACTTATCCAGGTTCTTCTTTATAAAATCTTCAGAGATCTTAAGTAAAATAGACGTATGCCTAAAATATAAGTACATATTCAAATGTTATCTATTACAAAACAGTGTCACGCTTGATTTCAGAATAGAATAGAAAGAATAATAATAAAGTTGAAATGATCAGACGGGATATTTTCCGATAAAGTACTTCCTGATAACATACATGCCAGACCGGATCCCCTAGAATCACCATTCAGGGTGGTTACCATGCAAACCAGTATCAATGCCACAAAGCTTGCTGATATCCGCATCTTGAAAAGAAAATGGAACTACATTTTTTAGGAAATAAGTAAACGAGCAGTAAAGATTTTGATTGAATGGCTACCACATATATTTCAGTTAAAAGAACTTATGAATACAATCACATAAAACAGTGATAAACATCAACATAGGTTAAAAAATAATCATCAGGAATATGTTTGAAATCGAAATCAACAAAACAATTTCACGATTTGAAAATACGTGTTGCAGATCTACTGAGAATTTTCTTAAACAGAACAATGTATGTGTGCATAATAGAAAAGAAGCTGCCCTGATTAAGACTGTACAAAGAACATTACAAAGCAAATGCGAAATCTAAATATAGAGCCAAAAATAGAGAATAGAAAAGACAACACAAAAATACCGTTTAATGTCTACAAGCACTACCTGCGTTTGATGATCTGCTTTCATTTCAGTGATAACAAATTTCAACAGTTTTGAATTCCACAAGCCATAAGTTTTGAATTTCATTTTGATTTCAATCTCTGCAATATATGAGGATATATTGGTGTTTCTTCAAGAACGAGACCATACTACAGACTGATCCAAGCAAAGTTGTTTGAATCCAGAACCTCCATACTAATTTCCCAGAAAACATCAACTGGACTACAACTGATGGAAATAAAGGACAATGTATCATTTGACGGTGACTTATTTTTATCTGATTATAAATTTTTGACAGTTTATTAAGGCAGGTGAAATACCAAAGATTTTTTCCTATGCATTATGTTATTCGTCACATATATCCTTTCATTCCGGTGGAAGAGGATAGAAAGAGTAACAATTTTTCCATAATAACTTTCCGTAATTATAATGACTATACAGGAAAAGTAAAATGAAACATATAGATAAATGAAATGTATTAAATAAATCGATTGAATATATTTTACCACCTTCAGAGAGACCATTAAAGGAACTGGACTTATTTTGAAATGCCAATTACAAGTCGTCTTACAAACTTTGTAAACTATTGATTCTCCCCAATTGCTTTCCCAAATCCCGTTAACAAAAGATAAAATAAATCCTCCCAATATTCCATTATGATTTAAAAATAATTAAAGTCAATTGCATTTGTTTAGAAGTGTTGTCTTTCAGACAAAGTATTCGAGACAGATAACAGCTTAGAGCTACCTTGATCTTAATGTGATATTATACAATACCTTATTACAAGAAGAGAAGCTCTGTTCGTGCAAGGATCCAAGTTCTAACCTGAAAGAACAGTATTTTAATTAATATTTACAAATTCTAGTACATGCTAGTAACAAGTTTAAACAATTCTGGATGTGTTGCTACAACGAATCAGGTATCAGTTCCTTAGGGCATAAGAAAAGGAAAATATAAAAAAAACGAAAATGCCATTTCCTTCATGTTGAGGTAAGAGCCAATCAATATTTGACATGAAAACTTCTCTTTCCTCTTAATTTCCTGCATCTTAATCAGGACCTTAAAAAGATACCTTAGGGCCCAAAGGAAGGACCTCAATACCTGGAAGCGCTTATACTAAATCATCATGATTCAAGTACAAAGTGCCGTTTTCCATGCTAGCATTTCCTTATTCACGCTTTACCGATCTTGTAAAACGCGTTTACTTATTATAATTTTCACACACACACACACACACACACACACACACACACACACACACACACACACACTATATATATATATATATATATATATATATATATATATATATATATATATATATATATATATATATATATATATATAGATATATGTGTGTGAAATAAAAAAACAACCACTATATATATATATATATATATATATATATATATATATATATATATATATATATATATATATATATATATATATATATATATATATATATATATATATATATATATATATATATATACTTTTTGTATTTTTCAATTCAAGATCTCTTGTAGACTAATCCCAATTTTTTATTTTTCTTTGTACCTTTTATTTTAATCACGTCCTAGGTTTGGCAATTAACCTAGTCTAATATATGAACACCCACATTTGTCTGTGTCTCAGATGCCAAACAAGAGGTGGCGAGTTAGAAACTCAGGGCGGTATCAAATATTTTTAAAATACCTTTTGTATTCTTTGTTCAATTTTTCTTATAAACTCGGTCATCTCAATTTTGATTTTTATCAAAAAATTTTTTTACGTTTTATCGTATATCAACATCCATATTTTCTTTCAGTTTGTCACACTTTCCAAACAAGTTTGTCACACTTTCCAAACAGGAGTTCGTGTGATCAAAATTGGTGACATATCAACTTTATTTTTGACTCATTTTTATGCTCAAAATTTCTTTTACGCTCACGCGTCCGTATTTTTGGCATTATTTTTACTTCTGTTTATTTTTATGTTGAAACTTTCCTTTAAACTCGCGCATCCTAATTCTTACTAGTTCTGACTTGAAATTTTTTTGTGACTCCCGTCCTAGGACGGGCAATTAAGCTAGTTATTTGTTAATGGTTATATTCGCACTGATATATCAATAGTAACATTAGTCTCTTTCCCAATTCACCTGAAATAAAAGACTTCAAATTTATTTTTAATGTGAAAAAATCAGCACATTGTGAAATTTTAATATGGTACTACTGCTTGACAGACCAAGCAAGTTACAAGATGAAATTTTCTGGTCAGAATGTTATTAATGTCTGTTGAATGCAGTGGAAACAATCTTCATGATAATGAGTTATCAAGATCATTTTTTCTTGGAACATTCATTAATTCGTAGACAGACATGCAAAACAAATATTCTTCAGTTTGGCATTACAAAAAATTGTAAAATCTTGGTTGGTTACTTTGGATATTAAAGGTCAATGCAAGTATATTTTCGGGAGTATCTTACAATCCAAGAATTCCTAGATGCCATGGGCGTTAATAAATCTTTTTGCAATCGGTGCAACAAGATTTAATGCATAATTTTTCGCTCATTGGACATACCATTCTCGCAGATTCGCAATTCTAACTTTACTCGTCCCCAAAACGTTTTATACTATATAACACAACTTTTGCTTATGGGTAGAAAGTGTTATTTCCTAATTGTGTATGCTTAAAAAGTATAGAAAATGGCTACAATTCCCCACAAACTTTGCGTTTGTGACCTGGACAAATATATTTTGAAATTGACCTATTTGCAATGAGAAAACAAATTTGTGTTTTTTTTCGCATAAATTCAGAAAAAAGAGCATATGAATCAAAATTGACAGGCATTTATACTAAAAAATATGACCAGAAAAGATGTAGCAGCGAGTATTTATTTAGACATACGATTAGACTATAAATCACTTTCACGAATCAGCCCCCAAATGTAGTTTCCCATCATGTTCTCGTTTTTCTGTCCTTGGTAGCGGCGTTCAAAGTCAAGTATATCCTGGTGGAAGCTCTCGCCTTGCTCCTCCGAGTACAATTCCATGTTTTCCTTGAATTTATCAAGATGAGCATCAATAATATGGACTTTGTGGGACATCCTGCAGTCCATTATCCCGTAGTTCTTCACCAGAGTCTCAACCAATCCACTTAGTATTCGGCCGTTGTGATTGTCCAGGAAAACCATGTATTACTGTGACAAAGCTATTCTAAGCTGCTTTCTCCTTACTAGTGAGCTTTTGGGGAATTCATTGCACTCCAGGATATTTGTTTTATCTGTGGTCCGACGAGGACACCTGCTTTGATCTTTGCCTCAGACAGCTTAGGGAAGAAGTCTTGATGGTACTTGAAAGCTGCTGACTCCTTGTCTAGAGCTCTGACAAATTGTTTAATTAAGCCCAATTTGATATGCAGAGGTGGCATCATCACCTTTCAGCGATCCACCAGCGGCTCCCACATGACAGACAGTTTCTCTCCTCAGCACTCTGAAACTGTAATCTGGATCTACAATGCATTCCTCGCTCTCTGACTTGCTGCGTTCTCTCCGAAGGAATGGTTTCGGGGAGCTCAGGGCAGTGAGGCACCGAGGCGATGGATGAAGGAAGGTTCGGATACATGATAACAGGCGCATTCTTGCCAGTCGGACGTTTGAAAGGGTCCACCATGCAGAAATAGCAGTTGTTTGAAAATTTTAAAGGATTTTAAAATTAAAAACTTACAAATTTTACATTTTTAAAAAATTTTATGACATACATTTCCGAGTAAAGATTGTCCATCTTACCTTCCAGAGTTTTGGCAGAGCTCGCGGGTGAAATGAGGTGTCCAGGCTTTGTCTTGATCCCAGACAGACATGCCAAAATATACCTTGTTGGCCTCACACATCACTGCGTATGATTCTACGGAGTATTTTTTCGCTCTTGTGTTGATAAATTGTCTGCAGACATAGTAAAGTGCGTCTGTCGGATGCTTTCAGCCTCTTAATAGCCTTTCAGATAATTAGTGAAACTAAACTGAACTGGTGAGCTTAAGGCCACTATATTCATACCACTTTTTATATTACTTGAAAGTGCTAGAAAGGTTTGGAAGTTACTCCAAATTTACTCAGCACTGAATCAATCTGGAATGCTCTGGAACGTAGATAAATTTGAAATTATCACTGTCCTGGTCACAAAGCAAAGCTTGTGGGGACTAATAGCCATTTGCTAAATTTCTGAGGCATACATGATTAGGAAATAACACTTACTATCCAAGCACCAAAAAAGACTTGTTACACTGTATGATGTCAAGGAATATATGAATAAAAATGTAACATTACATTTATCATATGCCAACTTATGAGTTACTTACAGAAACGCACAATTTGCGTGCTTTGGCTTTGCCTTGGTCTTTAATTACGCCATAATACTAGTTCATGTTCTTTTGCCCTATTGTACATATTATTATGACAATCTTAAAGCAAATGCATTTGGAACCGTAGACAAAGCATCATAGGGTTCAAAACGGTCTCATGCTTCATGAAACTAGCATATACTCAATTTATTACATCATAAACCTTAACTAAACGTATTTGTTGAAAGAATAACTTTTAAGCTTAGCAGACATTTTCTTTACTGTTTTGGTAATTCTTAACCATGAAAGCAATAGTTATATCAATTGCATCCCTTGGGTCTTCAAGTCCCAAAGACTGTCGAATTGGCATTATTAATTAAGATCTATAATTTTTTAGGGCCCAAGTAGACAGCCTTTATTTCTTCAATGTAGCCATAAGCGTGGCGAATGAGAAGTGAAATTCGGCACACCATGCAAAAATCGAGACCCACTTTCATGGACAATTCGCCACATGTTGCCATTGGCGACAAAGATGCCCACTCGAGCTTTAGAGGAATATATTTCACTGCAAATTAGTCATACAATAACACATTTCATGTATTTTAATCAACACTTAGATTTTTGCATCTTATCTTTGAAAGAGGAAGATGTCCACTGTATTATTTGAATCAGCTGCGTATTAGTAGCAGCAGAGAAGGTGTACAGACCAAATCCCCTTGACTCTCTGAAGGATTATTTTTTAAAGCAAACGGTTCCTATAACTAAATAAAAAATAAAGACCGATAACACAAAACTAAATTCTCTAACGAAACATTTTTCTTTAATTAGGTTAGTTTTATTTGTTATTTGCAGTTGGTTTCGTATTTTTCATCTATGTGTAAAAATGTTTTTTTAAGGAATAAAATTATAAACTAGGTTTTTGGTCCGAACATCTCAGAAAATACCTGCCTATGAGAGATTCTGTCAAACAAAACTACAAGCGCACAAGAAATCTCAGGTGAAATTTGTAGAAGGTACAGAACCGTTATTCAAACTAATTATCGAAAAAACAAAAAACAAAAGAACAACAAAAATAAAACAACAAATTCTTAGAGCAAGTGATGCAACACAAAAAGCTCTTGAAATATTAAATACTGAAATTGCTGAGCGCCTTCAAACTTCTTAACTCTCACCCGGACAACCTCCACAACCATCACCTGAAGATCAGCAACAACTTTTTCCAAGAATTAAAACCGATATCACCTATACATTTACACCTGAATGTATTGCCGCTATCAGGGACAAAACCCAATTAACGGATATTGCCATGTATGGATATAATGAAAGTGAAATATATGTAAAACCGGAACATATTACAACTATGAAACCTGTCAGTTGGATTAAGGATATATATCGCATCGCTTTTTATACTCCGCAAATCAGAACGGAGATAAATCAGTTTGATATTTTTAAACACTCAGTGGATGAGCATATTAATCAAATAATATAAACGAAAGAACAAAGAGAAGAAGAAATGAAGCCAAAATTAAGAAAGCTAGATAATTAAGAAAACAAAGAGAAAAATAAATAATTTATATCCTGAAAAACTCAATAATGAAGAAAACAAGATAAATAAATAAGGTCAGAACTTGAAAAAGCTGTACAATTAAGAAAACAGAAAAAAAAATAAATGAAGTTCAAACTTTAAGAAGCTGAACAATCAAGAAAATAAAAACAAAGTTTGGAATTACGTTTACCAAAATAAATAAGATCTCAACGATAAGATAAATAATCATCTGACACCAGTGAAAGTGGAAGTCGTATAAATGCTCAAGAGAGTGGTTTTATTACTCGATATCCCAATAATGTCCTTGCCGACGTGGATAGGTTAGAAACCCTCAATGGAGGAAACGAGCTGGTAATAACTCTCCTGAGATCATCAACAAAATAACATCAATTTGTCAACTATTATTTACAGGCGGTATCATGGACGCTAATGTTTACCAGGAACTTATGGTTGAAATTACCGACAATTACTACAGTAATTAAACAGTTAGATGTAATGACTATAACATGATTATACATAATACTCAGCGTGGACCGACCATGGTCAAGGTAATAAATTCAACCTTACCAGTTTATAAAACGTTCTACGCTGATGGACTCTGTGATATTGTTCAATGTTTATATAA
The DNA here is from genome assembly GCA_016746295.1 of Potamilus streckersoni. Lineage (NCBI taxonomy): Eukaryota > Metazoa > Mollusca > Bivalvia > Unionida > Unionidae > Potamilus > Potamilus streckersoni. Next base: position 32,721 of record JAEAOA010000468.1, on the reverse strand, counting down.
AAGGATAACTCCAAAAGTAATGCTGATTGCAAAACAACTGTCTATGATGAAAGCTATTGACCTTGTTCGTGAAAAAGGCCTTAATAAGGTTGGTGACATTGGCGGAAAAGCGTTCTTGGCAATTAATGATAGACTAGTACCATTGATCGGACGAAAATCTCAGCCAGTAAATGTACCTAGGATTGAAGTGATGCCTGTAAATGTTAGTAAAAAGTAAATCAGTTCGTAAATTAAAAACTAACATAGTTAATTGGTAAAAATTAAAAAAAAATATAACAGTTAGTCTGATAGCAGGAAGTGGTTTTCATGTTTGACGAACACGATAAGTAATAAAGATATTCAAACAATGGAATAACCGTATTTAGAACTGAATTTTCCAATAACATACAACTGTTTCTTAATTTTCGTAGAAATATAAACATAACTATTAGTTGTTTTTTTAAGTCCAGCTAACTTTGATATTAAACTCGTTGACGTAAAGACAAAGTAAACAATATTGCCAGTGGAATTCCTAATATCATCAATAAAACTAATCTGATTAAAACTCCGCATAAACAAATTAACAATATCGTGTATTCAGTATCATCAGAATTATCAACACGGACACTACGCGATAACACTATCAAACATACCACTGAAGTCACTGGCATTTATAGACTGTTCGTATTTAGCGGTGAAAAATTTAGTATATATACCTCAATATTTATGGCGTTATTCAACTGATAATTTTTTCTGGAACTGTGTCTGTTGTGTTAAATAAAAAAAACGAAGAAATATTTTTATTGGAACCAACTGATAAAAAATTTTCCGAAGCCTCTTACTGGTGGTGTGTCTGGAATTTGTCGCCAAAATATTTCAATTAAGTAAGTAATATAGTATAGTGATTATTGATAATCAACACAGATACAATCAAGTATGTGCATGGAAAATTAAGCTGAAAATATAATCGTTGACGATTATAAAATTAAAAATAAAAATATCGCAGACGCGTAATTGTTACTGATATAATTGTCTATTGAGTTTCTGCGTCCATCAATGGAACTAGTGTGATATTATCAACGATAACAATGACCGCACCTGTAGTTGCAACAATCATTGTTTCATCCGCAACGACAATCAATTGTTGGTGTTCTCAGTATTATTGCGAAGAAAATAACTGCGTGCACAAACTCACAATTACAAGAGTATATGGTACAATTACTGCAGCAACGACTACATATTCCAAATAATATCCGATGAAGAATTCACCACGATGAAAAAGCCTACAAAGATGAATTTGATAAAAAAAAGCTGAGCAGGGTAGAGATTTGAAATAAATTAGTGATCTAAAATAATAATAATAATAATAATAATAATAATAATAATAATAATAATAATAATAATAATAATAATAATAATAATAATAATAATAATAAAAATAATAATAATAATAATAATAATAATAATAATAATAATAATAGTAATAATAATAATAATAATAATAATAATAATGTCATCGAACTCACTACTACAGCAGATCGTCGTTAATACAACTACGGTAAGAATTAATTGGTATCGGCGAGTTCAATTTATCCTGAATTCAGCATTAATTTCCCAACTGCAATTCTAACAAAAGAAAAAGCGCTAGCACAATTGCGTATTCATTACAGCTGGCCAAATATCAGATCAAAATCGTTTGGTGGGTTGCAGCCAAATAATTTATTAGTATTCGCAAATAAGATTCGCGACGATAGAATGCCTGATTGGCAAGTTGTTGGCATTACAACGAGTAGTTATCAAATAGAACAAATTACGATGAATTCCAAATCAGAATGAAATCTATTACGTGAAAAGAATGTAAAATAGCTTTTACTGTTCACGAACCAACGTTGTCGGCTGCGATAGAAATAAATTCAGCCGATATACTGTTGATATTTTTCAAAGCTAGATCTGATCAGTAGTATAATGGCCGGATATTTTTATAATGGGTCACTATAACCATCGATCGATGAATATAAATCTATAGAAAGAAAATATATAAAAGATCCAGGATATCTAGGTAAATTTCCGTGGAGAAAATTATATATCAGAAGAAAACGTTTGATAAATCTATTGATGAAAAAATTACTATAATGAAAATTTCAAAATATGATCCAACCCAATTAAATTCAAGTATGAACAATCAATTAATAACCTACGTAATTATTTTTTCAATTATAGTAATATTATAGCGAAGACGAAAAACAACATATAATTAAAACAATAAAACATTTAAATACTGTTGTGATTGATTTAAGGTTTATTAATAATACGATTATACACGATGTGGGAGAGCGTGGGGGGGGGGGAATTGGCGATTAATCCTGATTTGAACTAGCCTGAGATGAGATTTTTTAAATTAAATATTACAATATCACAGAGGTATATATATATATATATATATATATATATATATATATATATATATATATATATATATATATATATATATATATATATATATATATATATATATATATACATATATATATATATTTTTTTTGTAAAACTATTATCGGGGGTAACGAATATGTATGAGAAACAGTGGTTGTTCTTATTGTTGTCACCGGTATATATATATATATATATAGATATATATATATATATATATATATATATATATATATATATATATATATATACACCGGTGACAACAATAAGAACAACCACTGTTTCTCATACGTATTCGTTACCCCCGATAATAGTTTTATTTATATATATAAATTATGTAATTGTTCATAGAAGATGTGTACAAACCTCCTTATTTATATATCACCAACACCAGCACCAAAACAAAATCTCCTGTAACATGTAAGCGTTGGTCCTAATAGCATTAGATTCAAAGAGAACTGACCTGTTCTTGACAGTAATGTAAAGACCGAATTCAAACTAAATTAGAACTCATATAAATTTTATATATATACCGGTGACAACAATAAGAACAACCACTGTTTCTCATACGTTTTCGTTGCCCCCGATAATAGTTTTACGAAGTCATACATTCCGCTGAGGACAATTTTATCACCACAACTCGGACATATAATTTGCTAACGTTTGTCAGATACACAGACAGAACAGTGTTGCATGATAAAACCGAAAACTCTAACCAGAAAGTAGTTAATTACTTTATTGTTTTAGGATAAATTATCAGCACAGATCAATAGAGGGCATATAACACTTCCAGCGTCCAGAGCTCTGGAAACATTCTGCATCAACGTGATACGGCTAATGGCTATTTATACTTTGAGAAAATACCTGCCTACACGCACACACGCAAACACGGGCACACACATACAAAGATACATACATATATAATTAGAAAGATACATACATACATACATACATACATACATACATACATGCATACATACATACATACATACATACATACATACATACATACATACATACATACATACATACATACATACATACATACATACATACATACATACATACATACATACATACATACATACATACATACATAAATACATACATACATACATACATACATACATACATACATACATACATACATACATACATACATACATACATACATACATACATACATACATACATACATACATACATACATACATACATACATACATTAGTAAGTAGATAAACTTTATTTTGATTTAATTGTTTGTTCGCATAGTTTTTTCACATGTTAGCAAATACTTTACATTTTAAGAGAGAGAGAGAGAGAGAGAGAGAGAGAGAGAGAGAGAGAGAGAGAGAGAGAGAGAGAGAGAGAGAGAGAGAGAGAGAGAGAGAGAGAGAGAGAGAGAGAGAGAGAGAGAGATTGGTTGCACATTTGTTCATAACAGTTACCATAGCATTTAGTGTAATTTTACTGACTGGGTTGCAAGCATGTTACCAAACAAATACACACATATCTGAAACAATTGTTAACCGAACACGTCCATTCTTTTCCTTATCTAATCAATTGTTTCTGTCTTCTTTTGAATGGGAAAAATATCGAATTTAGTACCCATATATTCTACCGACTATGTTATTTTGCATTCTGATAATCAATTTATTTTCTGCATTTAAAGACCACTCCAGAGAGAGAGAGAGAGAGAGAGAGAGAGAGAGAGAGAGAGAGAGAGAGAGAGAGAGAGAGAGAGAGAGAGAGAGAGAGAGAGAGAGAGAGGGAGAGAGACAGAGAGAGACAGAGAGAGACAGACAGAGAGAGACAGACAGAGAGGCATTCCTCGATGGCTATTCAGATCATTAAGACTTGGTTCGCTCAAAATGACTTAAGGATTGTTTTCGTCTTTTTATTTCCCTTTTGTCATTTGGCAATAAACCTTTCGGTATTGTTTACATAAAGACAAATGTACGAACAGCGGAAAACCATGAAATATAATTTGTAAACATAAGGAAACTACTTCTTGAGTTTTTGTCATCTACGTTTTATGTACAAAATTCTGAAGAAAAGATCAGAAAGAATACAATGAGAAAAACGCTTTGTTAGCATTTATTATGAGTCTTTCGAGAGAAATAGCATTCTAAATATTTTAAAAAGTTACTTTCAGCTCCTAATTTTTCTTTCATTGCATTAACTTTGTACTATAAAAATGATATACCAGACTGGATCCAAAAGTCTAGGACACGGTAAACATACAAAGGTCAGTGATGATATCCAACATGCCAAACAATATTTTCGGATTGCTGATCAACCCTTTGCAAGTATATATGAAACTATTTTGTTTACATCATGACGTTTACCATTAACAATATGGTCTGCTAAGCATCACGATTAAAGTTATATCAGAAAATATTTAATTTAAAGTTACAACAAGAGCAATGCGATATTGACGCTACTACTACAATCAACTATAAATTGAATAGGAGTAACTTATATACAAATTGACATGCCTACGGTTGGATGAACAGACAGGCAGACGGATAAATATTTGGAGGGGTAAGCAAGTTTTATTTGGCTAAATTCTTTGTCGGCCATTATTCATTTTTTCGCATACAGATTCGTTAACATTTTCATATTTCGATTCGTATTTAATCTCAGGCAAGATTTGATGTTATTTATCATTTAAAAATAACTCCATTTGATGATCTATAGTATTTATTTACTTTGAATACCAAAGACGTATTTTAAAATAAAATGGTACTATATGATGCCTTTCTTAGCGCTCTGCATTAAGAGGTTCCTGTTAGGAATGGTTGATCCGGTGTCAGAATAATGTGACTGTATGCAACAAGATGCTACATATCTGTGGCAACATGCCCCCTCCTGTGTTAGACATCTCTGTAAAACTGTAACACTCACGACATCGCAGTTTTATGACTAAAACATTATTACAGCTATGTTTAAAAATCCAAATCACATACACACAAAAACACACACATCACTATTTATCAATTACTAAGACGTCCGTATATTTATGAAGGAGTTAGAAGTCTGCCATGAAGGTATTATCTCATAGAATTCAAATTTATATGAGTTCTAATTTAGTTTGAATTCGGTCTTTACATTACTGTCAAGAACAGGTCAGTTCTCTTTGAATCTAATGATATTAGGACCAACGCGTACATGTTACAGGAGATTTTGTTTTGGTGCTGGTGTTGGTGATATATAAATGAGGAGGTTTGTACACATCTTCTATGAACAGTTACATAATTTCATGTAATACTTTGACTAATATTGAACCCTGTAAACAATTTAGGAAATAAAGATATATTGTTAGCATGTTGTTTCAGGTCTTCTGTGTGAAACTAAATAAAGAAATATAATTGTGCATCCAATTTAGAGCCTATATGAACATGTTATTTTAGTGATAAACTATTTTCAGCTTTAGAAAATGTTGTAGTCAGTTACCGATTTACAGACACGCATGCAATCACGTACACACATACACACAAACACACACTTTAAAACGTCACCGATGACAACAACAACATGGGTAATTATTACAAAGAGAATTAGAAATATATAAAATCAAAGAATGCAGACTTCTAATGATTGTTTTGGTAATCATATTTTCTTTTTGTCATTAGAAAACTGATTTGTTTAACGACTAACATAATTTGTTTCATATACATCAATTCCGAACATAACGAAAATTCATCATAAATTTCGTCGTATACTTTCTATTTAAACAAAGAGGAATCGAACGAAAAAAGAAATACAATAAGGAGACCAACGGTTTGTCATCATTTATTGCGGGTTATATGAGTAGAATAGGTTGCAGAATATTTAGTACTAATTCTCTTCAGCACCCAATGTTCTGTGAATTACATCATCGTTTTACTGAAAAGAAAATGTACAAGATTATTTAAGATTTGATCAGACTGTAAAACACAAAGTTTGGTGAACATCTAAGAATTTTATTTGGTTTCTTGAGCACAATTTGTAAATTGATTTATCAAATCATTGGGTATCATAAAACAAATTTTACTCCTATGTCATGACGTTTGTAAACTTTGACATGATTGGTTTACCAGTTTTAACGAACCTGCATATCAAACAATGGCATTATATTTGCTCTACTTTTACAACAAAATGACTTAAAAATGCACGAAGAACAGACGGTGTAACATACTTTTCTTTATTCCAAACAACACAATATGGAACGGCTGAAAAAATTAGTTCATATTATAATTTCTTATATCATATCGAAGAATAGATTTAAATAGAAAAGAATCTGTAAAATGCCAGAAAGTTTATTTATTAATACTTTAAGTCACTTTTTGTCGTCTTTGCAGCCATTGATAATCAAAAGGCATATACTTTTCAAACACAGGAATTTATATGCATTGAGAGAACAATTTATCAATGGTTATATTAAAAGGAATGTTTACTCATTATCTTCTATTTTCCTGATATTTTCATTCTTTTTCCTTGTTTAGACTCGGTCTATTTAAATTATTCTTCATTCGTTGATATTTATATTAGCATGTCTATATTTATACGCTTAAGTATGCCTACTTGTCCGATCGAGAGTTTGTGTGTTATCTATCTTTAGAATAATATGTAGACGAATATGGATTGCGAGATACGAGTTTACCTTGTGATTATAATAGGCAAAGGCCGTGGCGTTGATAGAGCTGTAAGCATCATTTAAGGCGTCTGCCTTATCTTTAAAATTAACATCTATTCCAGCCGGATCACCGCCTGTCCCGCCAAATCCCGATCCGAATAAGCCCAAAAGCGGCAGAATGAACAAGACTGTCAACGAAAAATTAAACGTATTTCATTATCGTGATCGAAAGCAAAATCTTCAAGAATATTTAAGTGCGTTGTATATACCCCAGATGTAAAGTAATTCATGTCAAGCATGGACAAAAAACCAAGTGAAGAATTGGCGTGAAAAACATGAGCAATAAAATTACAAATATATTATTTTTTTTAAAGTTAAATATGCCTATTAGAATACCATGATAAGATATTCATAAAATAAAGTATTCAATATGAAATGAAGAAAATCCATTAAATCGTACGTGGCAAGATGTAGCGAATTGATGAACCTCCATTATAATCACTGGCAACCGGTCCATATCCAAACCCCTGTAAACCAGATAACAAACTGAATAGCACTAAACCAGACAGGATTGTCACGAACCTCATTCTGAAAAAAAGAACAAACAGAATAGTAAATTATGCACAAAGTATTTGCTGTCATAGAGTATACACTGCTACTTTAATGTAATATATTATCTTAGTAATTAAGGGTATTAATTAAGGTAAAAGAAACATTAAAAAGATATAAATATAAATAAAACAAAGAAAAAACATCAATGCCCTTTTCATGGGCAAGCAGAAACCCAATGACAATGGACAATGAATGTTAATGCCGGTATGCTTGTAATTAAAGGTATTCATTAAAATAAAATAAACAGTAAAAATAAATAATATAAAAATGCAAAACTAAAATGTCAACGCCCTTACCAGGGGCAGCAGAAACCTAATAACGATGGACAATGAATATTAATACAGATATTGGCAGCGTCATCTAATGCCATATAAGTTTAGACCAGCGTGTGGTATAATTTTATCTTTCAAACTTCATTATAGGCAATAATATATATATATATATATATATATATATATATATATATATATATATATATATATATATATATATATATAGATATATATATATATATATATATATATATATATATATATATATATATATTCTAAGCTAATATAAGCAACAACTCACTTTCGATCCTTTCTATAAAATTTTTAGATATATTTAGAATTATCAAACATAATTGTGTGGCCCACAAAATTAAGCTTGTTAAGAACGTGGATTTTACATAGTACACTAAATAAACCAACACAACTAATCAATATAAAAGTCTGTTACACCTGCGTTATCTGACCGGCGAATCCGGATGATATACACCTCATGTTAAAATTCAATATTTTCTAGTGCAAAGTTTCTAGTAAAGATCAACAGTTACCTAGGTTTGACAATCATTTTTAGTTTACAACGACTTCCATAAATATTTCTCATTGCAACAACTTATGTAAAACATTTTTCTATAAAACGACATCCGTAAATCTTTCGTTTACACAACGACTTCATGATTTTATGTGTATTGTGAATGTAAGAACCTTTCCTAAAGTAACATACTCTCCGTACCATCGAACCAGTTCTAAAAATTGGAACAACATACAGATTATAGCTTGAACTGTTTTCAGAGACCAAAACATTAAACTTTTCATGTTGCCATTAAAAGAGAGGTTAAAAGAACTTTTATAGGTTGTATGAGATTAATAATTGGTAGTCAGAACATTTTAGTAATTTGCTAGAAATTATGTGCATGACAATTTGACTTAGCTAAACATACTTTTTGGTTAGTTTTGACCAAAGTCGTGGCCATTTAGTTTAAAAACAAGCCATATCAAAGTATCAGAGAGACATCACTATTTGAAGTTACCTTGATTTCAGAAATAAATATACAATAACGCGACAATACAAATGAACCTGTTTTTGTGCGGCTTCCAAAACCTACAAGAAGGTTGTGCACCAATTGCTGTCAACAAACTCTTCTATTTTTTTTCACCACAAGCTAAAATAAATTTACGTTTGTTCCTTTATCGAATCATATTGGAGTTCCAATATTAAATAATGTGTCGAATAAACTTTCCTGTTGGTAGATCATCAACCATTAAAAATTGTCTAAATTCTTCCTTATCCCCCTCCCAATTTGTTTTTCGTCCTTCCGGAGATAAATCTTTTTTCTCTGCTTAGTTTTAAGTAATATGCCTCAAGCCTACACACGCGACCAAGAAATCCCAGTCTACATTTTTCTCAAGGTTCCGTTCCCTCCAGTTACTGACCTTACGAATTCCACTCTTATTACAAAGCGGTGAGTGCTTTTTGAGCATTTAGAGCAAGAAATCAATTTCAAATATACTATAAATCAATGTATTTCTTCCGCGTATGTAACAGGTCCACTTTGTCCAATAATTATTTTCAAATCAAATTATCAATCAATGTACAAAATTTGCAACTCAATTACTATAAAAGAGAAATGATGAAATGCTAGAAGTTATTGTTTTGGAAACAAAGCTTTATTTAATCAGAGCCACAATATGTGTATGTATGTATGCATGTATGTATGTATGTATGTATGTATGTATGTATGTATGTATGTATGTATGTATGTATGTATGTATGTATGTATGTATGTATGTATGTATGTATGTATGTATGTATGTATGTATGTATGTATGTATGTATGTATGTATGTATGTATGTATGTATGTATGTATGCATGCATGTATGCATGCATGTATGCATGTATGTATGTATGTATGTATGTATGTATGTATGTATGTATGTATGTATGTATGTATGTATGTATGTATGTATGTATGTATGTATGTATGTATGTATGTATGTATGTATGTATGTATGTATGTATGTATGTATGTATGTATGTATGTATGTATGTATGTATGTATGTATGTGTCTATCTATCTATCTCTCTCTCTCTCTATATATATATATATATATATATATATATATATATATATATATATATATATATATATATATATATATTTATATACCCAATAGCCATTATTCGTTTAGGACGGGAGTGATAAAAGAATTTTCACGATAAAATTAATAACCAAATTTTGATCATAAAAGTACAAAAATGTATGAACAAAGTTGGGGTCATGGAGCTAGTTTCGAAAACTGATCTCTTATTAAGAAGCCGTGGCACACTAAAAGAAAAATAATTATAAAGACAGACATATAGTTATATCGATACGTACGTATATGGGTTGGTAGGTTTCATATTTATGTGTTGCATAGAACTTCATTGCCATTTAGATTAACTAATTCCGTTTTTAAATTAATTAGATATGTATTCTTATTTGTTCTTTTAGAATAACTCTATTCGGCAATCTATGGTATTTATTAATTACAAAAAAGACAGTATAGTTGTGAAGAGGACAATTCTGTCCCGAAAATATATTTCGCTTTGAATTCACAAAATCAAGCTGTTAGTATTCATCACCTCAAATCCAGTGTGAAATGCACGTTTTTGCTTTACTGTCAAGATCACTTCCATGATCTTATAGTCAAATTATATTAAGGCTAACACTCATAGACTGCTTAAAACTTTCTTCTCTTTGTTTCATGTTGTTTGGTATGAAGGTGGGAGAAGTGTACACACTTTTGAAAGAATTGCACCATTTCATGTAATTTTTTGACCTAGTCACTACTATGTAAACAAGCAAACAAACACACTCATTAGAAGGTATCGCCATTTTCCTCTAACTGATCCATTGTTTCTGGTCTTCTCTCGTATGGAATTCTAGTCTTGCGCCTATACCACATTTCACACACTTGCCAGTAATTATTTTAGTATTTTTGTTGTTGTTTATCCTGTGGACATGAGTTATCTAAATTAAACACAATATAAATCCATAAATAACTCAATATTATTTATTGTCTTTGCATAACCATGATATCATTGATTTCTCCGTGGCACGAAAAACAAAAACCCAAAACAATAAAAATCATGCAGCGCTACCAAACTCTTTAAGAATTATTATAATTGGTCCATCGAGAAGTGGAAAAACACAATTATTACTTAATTTAATAATGTTGTTGTTATAGGGGTTAACACCATTTTCATCACAAGATAGGCTATACCTGGCTAACAGTATTAATGGTGGAGGAGGAACACTGGAAAACCCCGAGAAGAACCACAGACCCACAAAAAGCTACTGGCAGGATTTCTTACTCACCCACGAAAGCCAAGTCTGGACTCGAACTCACGCAGACAGAGGTAAGACGGCAGTGATCCGTGACGGTCAGCGCTTTAGACCACTCAGCCACTCGGGGCCCCAATTTAATAATGAGATGACTCAGAAGTTATGAATTGTATTTGTCGGCTCCGTCCGTGGATGATCAACGATGTTATGAAGTCCTTTAGGACTTTAATGAAAACGCAGAATCATTAAGCGACAGTGACGATATTATTGATTTTATAACCGATATTGATGAAGCACCGTCCGAAGATGATCTTGATGGATTTATTAATAATTTAGTGGTGTACGACGATGTGATGCTGGACAATCAAATCCTGCTCGGATATTTTCTCCAGATATGCATAAATATACAGACGTAATTTATGTTACTCAACGTTATATACAAATTGCTAAAGCAATCAGAGATAACTGTAATATTTTTGTTGTGTCCTTGATCTAGACATTTATTCAATTATTTGTTCCCAGACAACTTTTTCACGTTAGCAAATACTTTACATCTCTCTCTCTCTCTCTCTCTCTCTCTCTCTCTCTCTCTCTCTCTCTCTCTCTCTCTCTCTCTCTCTCTCTCTCTCTCTCTCTCTCTCTCTCGGGGCATATAAGTTTCATTTGGCTCTTTCTTTGTGGGCCATATTTCTTTGTTCGGATACAGAATCGGTAACATTTTCATATTTAGATTCACATTTAATATCAGGCAAGATGTAATGTAATAACTTCATTTGGTGATTTATGCTGTTGGTGTATTTATTTACTTTGGATATAAAAGAGTTATAAAAAGTGATATAAAGTATAGATTCCTCTCTCGGCATTCAGCATTAAGAGGTTCCTGATGGCCTGGTGTCAGAATAATGTGACTGGGTTTGACATGATGCTACATATCTGTGGCAACATGCCCCTTTCTGTGTTAGACATCTCTATAACTGTAACACTCACGACATCGCAGTTGTATGACTAAAATATTATTACAGCTATGTTTAAAAATCCAAATCACATACACACAAAGACACACACACATCACTATTTATCAAAATTTTGTTATGGTGGTGATCATGGTGCTTTTGGCGTGTAAATGAGGAGTGTGTATACATTTCCTAGGAACAAGTGCATCATTTCATATAAAACTTTGACCAATATTGTACATTGTAAGGAAATAAAGTAACAAACATTTATTTAATTAGTCAATATTTTCGGGTCTTCTTCTGTGAGGAACAAAATCAAGAATTCCAATTGAGCATCTAACCTGGAGCCTATATGAATATGTTTCTTTTATTGATAAGTTATTTTCAGCTTTCATAAACATTATAAAGTCAGTTACCGACGTACAGACACGCACGCAATCACGCACGCACACACACACACTTGAAAACGTCACCGATGACTGCAACAGCATGGTTCATTATTACAAAGAGAATTAGAAATATATAAAATCCAAGAATGCAGACTTCTTAAAATTGTTTTGGCATTTATATTTCCTTTCTATCATTACAAAACAGGTTTGCTAAAGGAAGAACATCATTTGTTTCATATACAACAATTCAGAACATAAGGAAAATTCATCAAGAATTTCGCCGTATACTTTCCATTTAAAGAAAGAGGAATCGAACGAGAAAAGAAATACAATAAGGAGATAAAAAAGCATTTATTGCGGGTTTTTATGAGTAGGATAGATTACAGAAAATTTATTAATAATTCTTTTCAGTATCCAATGTTCTGTGAATTTCTTTATCGTTTTACTGAAAAGAAAATGTACATGATTATTTAAGATTTGAACAGACCGTTAGAGCAAAGTTTAATGAACATCTAATAATTATATTTGGTTTGTTGAGCACAATTTATAAATTGACTTATCAAAATATTGGGAATCATAATAAAAAATTCACTCCTTTGTCATGACGTTTGTAAACTTTGACATGATCGGATTACCAGTGTTAACGAATATGCATATCAAACAATGGCATTATATTTAATTTTCTTTTTGAACAATAAGATTTGAAAATGCACAAAGAGCAGACGATATAAACATACATTTTGTTTATTACAAACAACACAATATGGAACGGCTGAAAAAAATAGTTCAAATTATAATTTCTTTTCTAATAACGAAGAATATATTTATATAGGGAAAAAAAATTCGTAAAATGCCATAAATACGTTTAATAGGAAAGTTATATATTAATACTTTAGGTCATTTTTGTCGTCTTTGCAGCCACTGATAATCAAAAGGCATATATTTTTCAAACACAGGAATATATATGCATTGAGAGAACAATTTATCAATTTTCTCATTCTCTTCTATTGTCATGATATTTCCATTCTTTTTCATTCTTTATACTCAGCATATTTCAATTATTCTCCTATCGTTGATATATTTATATTGGTATGACTGTATTTATGCGCATAAGTTTGCCTGCCTGTCAGATTGCATATTTGTCGGTGTATTATCTATCTTCAGAATAATATGTAGACGAATATGGATTGCGAGATACGAGTTTACCTTGTCATTATAATAGGCAAAGGCCGTGGCGTTGATAGAGCTGTAAGCATTATTTAAGGCGTCTGCCTTATCTTTGAAATTAACATCTATTCCAGCCGGATCACCGCCTGTCCCGCCAAATCCCGATCCGAATAACCCCAAAAGCGGCAGAATGAACAAGACTGTCGAAGAAAAATAAAACGTATTTCATTATAGTGATCGAAAGCAAAATCTTCATGGATATTTAATAGCAATCACGAACGTAACATTGCGCTGTATATATACCCCAGATGTAAAGTAATTCATGTCAAGCACGGACAAAACCAAGTGAAGAATTGGCGTGAAAAACATGAGCAATAAAATTGCAAATATCTTAGATTTTTAATTCAAATATGACTTTAAGAGTATAATGATAATTGTTTGAGTGAATAACATCCCATCGAAGATGAAATAAAACAAAAATTAAAACAAAATTAAATCGTACGTGGGAAGATAAAGCGACTTGATGAGCCTCCATTATAATCACTGGCAACCGGTCCATATCCAAACCCCTGCAAGCCAGATAACAAACTAAACAGCACTAAACCAGACAGGATTGTCACGAACCTCATTCTGAAAAAAAAAACAAACCGAATAGTAAATTATGCACAAAGTATTTGCTGTCATAGAGTATACACTGCTACTTTATTGTAATATATTATGTTAATAATTAAGGGTACTAATTAAGGTAAAAGAAACATTAAAAAGATATAAATATAAATAAAACAAAACAAAAACATCAATGCCCATCTCATGGACAAGCAGAAACCCAATGACAATAGACAATGAATGTTAATGCCGTTATTGTTAATGACATCTAATGCTATGTAAGTTTAGACGAGCGTGTGGTATAGTTTTATCTTTCAAACTTCATGATGTGCAATAACGATTCGATTATATATATATATATATATATATATATATATATATATATATATATATATATATATATATATATATATATATATATATATATATATATATATATCCTTTAGCAACAACTCAATGTCGGTCATTTCTCAAAATTTTATAGATATGTTTAGAATTATCAAATATAATTTTGTGGTACACTAACATGAGCTTGTTAGAACGTGGATTTTTAATGGAGTGCATAGTACAGAAAATAAATCAACACAACCAACCATTAATTTTCTAAATAAGATTGCTCCACTTACATGATTGGACCGGCGAAACAGGATAACAGTCACCTAGAAGAATGACAAAAATATGTTAAAAATAAATATTTTCTAGTGCATGTTTTCTGTTATAGATCATAGTTTACCTGGATATGATAATCTTTTCTTCTCTACAACGACTTCCATAAATATTTCTCTACGAAACGACTTCTGTAAATCTTTCCTCAATAACTTCCGTAAATCTTTCGTCTAAACAAACAATGCCTTTTAATGTGTTTTAACTTTAATTACTTGAGAACGCACTAACCTCCCGTAAAGTAACATACTCTCTATACCATCGAACCAGTTCTCAAGATTGGAACAAGATACAGATTATATTTGGAACTGTTTTAAGAGACGACAAATTTTGACTTTTCATACTGCCTTTCGAAAAAGAGAGGTTAACAAAACTTTTTATACTTTTTATGCCATTAATAATTGCTTTTCAGAACATCTTAGTAATTTGCAAGAAATTATGTGCATGATAATCTAACTGTACATTTTAAACTGAGCTTAACATACATTCTGATTAGCTTTGACCAAAGACTATGCCATTTAGTTTAAAAATAAGTCATATAAAAGTATCAAAGAACCATCACTATTTGAAGTTACATTGATTTCTGAAATAAATATATAAAAATGTGACAATAATAATCAATCTATTTCAGTGCGACTTCCAATCCAAACCTACTATAATGTTGTGCAATAATTGCTATCAACAAACTCTTCTATTTTGTTCGCCACAAGCTGAAGTAAATTCAAGTTTGTTCCGTTATCGAATCATATTGGAGTTCCTACATTGCATTAATATCCCGCATATATTTTCATGTTGATAGATGACCAGCCAATCAAAATTCACAAAATTATTCGTTACCACTCCCCCAATATTTTATTCGTTCCTCCAGAAGTGAATCCTTTATCGCATCCTAGTTTGAAGTAATGTGCTTCTAGGCCTACATACGTCACTATGAAAGTCTAGTCTATATTTTTTTTAAGTTTCCGTTACCTCCGGTTACTGACCTAGTGAGTTCCTCTCTTATTACAAAGTTGTTTCGTAGTTATTTCACTGGTGACTGCTTTCTGAGTACTTAGTGAAGAAAAGCATTTTCAAATATACTATAAATCATTGTATTTTTTTCGCGAATCCAACAGGTCAATTTACCCCAATAAAAAAAATCAAATCAAATTATCAAGCAATGTACAAAATTTGTCATCCAATTACAATAAGAAAAATAATAAAATGAGTCTTAAAGATGAGAAAAGTTACTGTTTTGGAAGCAAAGATTTATTTAATCAGAGCCACAATGGTTTGTATATAACAGGCTGCTCTGTATATATATATATATATATATATATATATATATATATATATATATATATATATATATATATATATATATATATATATATATATATATATATATATCCACGAACAGTTTTCTGTCTAAGGATGGGAGTGCTAAAAAGAGTTTCCAGATAAAAATAATAAGGAAAGTTTGAACATAAAAATACAATAAAGTATGATCGAATTTGAGATGATGATGCTAGTTTCGAAATCTGGCAGTCATGACACACAAAAGTACAAGTGATGACAATATATATATATATATATATATATATATATATATATAATTTATAGCATAAACTATATATATATATATATATATATATATATATATATATATATATATATATATATATATATATATATATAGAGAGAGAGAGAGAGAGAGAGAGAGAGAGAGAGAGAGAGATTGGTTGATGGATGGATGGATGTTCATCTCTGGTGGAGAGATAAATAATTATAAATACATGGACGGACATAAAGATATATCGATATATATGTATATAGGTCGGTAGGTTTCATTTATTTGTTCAATTTTTCAGTCATAATTTTGTGTTGGATACAACTTCGTTAGCATTTCGATTTACTAATAACGTTTTCAAATTCAAGATACGTTTAGTCTTATTTTTTTAATAAAGAATATCTCAATTTGGCGATATATGCTATGTATTAATTACAAATACGTCAGTATAGTTGCGAAGAAGGGTCACGCCTGTCCTGAAAATATTTTCTCATTGAATTTAAACATATTGAATTTACAAGAACAAATTGTTTGAGTACATCACTTCTAAAACAGTGTGAAATGCACGCTTTTGCATTACTGTCAAGAATACATTTAAACCAAATAATATTAAGGCTAATACCTATAGGATGAAGGGAATTGTATTCTCTTTCTTTCCTGTTGTTTGGTATGAAGGTGGAAGAAGTTTACACATTTTTGAAAGAATTGCATCATTTAATGTAATATTTTGACAAAGTCTGTACACTGTAAAGAAACAAGCACGCTAATTGTATGGCATCCCCATTTTCCTTTAACAGTTATATTGTTTTAGATCTTCTATTATATGGAACTCCAGTCTTGTGTCTATAGCATTATTCTGTAGTTCGGTAATCGATCTATGTTCGGCATTTGTAGCATCTGCCATATCTTTAAAGCTAACATCAACTCAATCTGGTTCATTGTTCATCTCTCAATCCCTTTAAGCAGAAAACCTGCAGAACAAACATACCTCATGAAAAAACCCCATCATATTTGATAATCGTGATCAAAAGGAACGTACATGTAGAGGCGTATGAGCAACAATTATATGCTGAGGTTTGGTAAAATCTTCTGACATAATAAGGAGCAATGTTATACTTAATACTGCGTTGTATGTGTACCTTATGTCAGCGCATCTGATACATGGGCAAGCTAAACTGCAGAATAGGCCTGAAAAACTGCAATTATTTAAATTGATAAAGCCCATTTGGCGTTACGAATGCCGAAATTTATTTAGTGTTTCTGAGAGAGGAATTTGCCAGAATCATTTTAAAAGATGTGATATATTTTTTATTTTCAATCTTGTCAATTCAGTCATTGATTCTTGACATTGGAAACAAATTGGTTTTGGTGACACTGTTGATAATTATATAATCAGGACACATACGGAATGGATTATCTGGTTTCGGCACAGGAATATATGACGACAGTGTATAGGTGATCATATTCAAATGATAACCGTTTAAAATCACTCTTATCTTCTGGTTTTAGATGTGAAAGTTTTTGTTTCAGGTTGTGTAATGCTTATGAATTCCGAAAATTGGTTAAACAGAAATCACTCTGTCAGATTGCATTCCATTATTTACATCATCACTGTGTGGGACAGTTATAATGAATAATTATGAAGTACAATAGAGACTTTTTTTTACTGATAACAAACATTAGAAGATAGTAATAAATTATTTATCTGTGTGTTTTTGGAGCAAGAAAATTTATATTAGTTTATCTTACGAAGCTTGATGACTGAACACGTTTTCCATCATCAAACTGAGATGTTAAATACAAATGGGTTACTTAGTGCTGAATGGTTTACAAGCACTAGGTAACCCACTTGTATTTCACAACGTCGTACAGATATACATACTATCATATATTACAAAGTGAAGGGAGGGAAGTTTTGTTGTGAGTACACGTACGAATATAAAAACATACACAAACAAAACACAAAATATATTAGTTGAAAACAGTTATTAGGTTTTGGCATCTAGAATAATGGGTCACCAGAAATGGACTGTTGGGTTGAGTGGCGTATTATCTATAACTGCTAGCATCTTTTTTCTTCTTACCAAGACAATATGTACAAAAACTCCAGAAGTCGCGTTGACTCAATGGTTAGCGTGCCAGACGCTCCATTGAAAGACTCCGGTTCAAATCCTAAATTGGATTATTCTGGGTCATCTGACATGGTGTGTCCATAGGCAATGTAATTTATTCAATCTGGCTCAACACTAAGTAACGTACTTGTATTTCTGTCCCGTGAAACAATCTCGTGTCATTCAATAAACGTTCTCTTCACAAATACAGCTAATTCTGTTCTTTCTTTGACCACCAACTTCAACGTCACTTGAATGGATGGAATATAATTGTGGATATGTGAATGGAGTTTCTGACACCGAACCACATCTTTGTTCGTTGAGAATGTGCAAAGACTGGTGAAATCTGAACTATTTTTCAGACTCCGCTGTTGAAGGTGTCTTATGCTCATTGCATTCATCGCTACTTTGTATCTACCAATCAGAATGAAGGACGGTATATGGCCGGAGTCTCAAATGATGTACAAAGTATATAAACTGTATAAAGAAAAATTTTAAAAATGTTTTGTGGGAGGTTCTGAAACCATGAAATAGCTAAATATATACTCATTTTAAGCATCAATATTCTATAGTGTATGTAAAATTGAAACCTCATATATTTAGCTATACAAGTGATTACATATAAAGCAAAGTGTTTCATGTACTTAGAGACAGAACAGGCATCAATTAGGGAACACATCAATAATCAGACTTTTGTTTACTTTATTTAATTTGGGCTTTTCATCAATCACAAACGGCATGAAAGGTCATAAATGATGCATAAGAAAACGAATCAACGACGTACGAAGGTTATTTATTTGATCACGAAAGAAATCTTTTAATAGATGAATTTACTGAGGTCTTATTTTTACGAGGCTTTTTACATCAAAATAGAAGTTCTCATCAATTTTTGATGATAAAAGTGCTTTAATTCTCAACATTAAGGACATTGCTTTTGGTTCCGGGATATTGAAAATGAGCTCTTTTAATATCAATCACTTGAAACTAAAAATATATAAAATGTCAGGATATATAAATATTTATATTGTCAAGGATTTGAATTAAATATAAAATTGAGAAAATAGATTTAATAAGTTAGATGCAGATATTTGCAAATTTGAAATTTTATAAATGCCGCGGGTTCTTACCCTTCAATCAGAGAAGATCTTTCAGTTATTGATGTGGTCAAATTATTTCTTTATCCGGCAATCAATTTTCATTAGCTTAAAGAGCCTAATATACATCTCTCTCTCTTTCTCTCTCTCTCTCTCTCTCTCTCTCTCTCTCTCTCTCTCTCTCTCTCTTGTTTTGTTTGTAAGTAGTTTCGCCGTTGTTATACTTTGAAATGTTCTACCCTCGTATCCAACAATTGTTGACTAACTCATATCCCACAAATCCCTAGGCCATTGCATCTATCCGTCCTTCGAATAACAATTCCCCACCTACCACACGTTAAATCTGTCCTTTTCTACAAAAGCCGTAGGCCACCTATCCTCCTATCTACTAAATATTTAACCAAAATACATAACCAGTAATCTTCTCATGTTTACAAGCACACGCGTCCACCAACATTGACAATTTTCACAACAACATTGTCACCAACATTCAAACTTTTTCACAATTTTTTTTTACTGAACACTATACTACCAACCCAGAAAAGTTTCACAAAGAAACCCCACTAGAATCAATACAACCATCATCCATTACATAAAATCTAGAATTAGTTTGCATAAATCCAGAAGAACCCGGTTATACTGCTATGCCATTAATACCTGAACGTTCCTGCTCATTATTCTCATCCACAATCATTACACACCAGCTAAAGTCAATAACTACATGAATAAGAACCATGCCATACAAACTAATCCAAGAATTTAAATGAGAAAGCCAATAAAATAAGGCACATATATCAATCAAATGAGGACATCTAAAAATTCGATAGATATCCAACAATTACACCTGTATATTTAAAAGTATGGCTTATTGTATAGTCAATCTAAGAGACCATGATGCCAACGTTTGTTTTTATTCGCATGTCATCCACATTGTCCAGTAATTGAGACCAAAAATCCATAAAATTACATCTGCAAGACAGTCATGGTAACAACAAGACACAGATAGACAACACTTAGACAAAGATAACTAAAACAAACAGAACACCCAGAGAAATGCAATCAACACTCAGACTCAAATAATTACGCTTATAATAAATAATTTTTTAAATTAGATCTTCTTGTGTAGAAATTCAAAAGATCCATGTTTGGGTGAGAACTACGGCGATACCATGATATCCGATGTAATAGAGTAAGTTATTTCAAGCAAAATACCCCATATAAATATAACCTTTGTCACGATGCAGAATATCTAATATTTTTCAGACCAAAATATACATAATTTAGTATAATTAATTTATAGATTTTACCTATAAGTTCACATAAGAAAGATAGTATTTGAATGTCCCATATCATTACCCCTAAGGAATCGTCTAATTCAGGAAATTGCAACTTAACTCTATAACAATTATATATAATTTGTGATAACTTCTTAACATTATTTATTATTTATTTCTTAACACATTGATGGAACAAATAAATACTTTATCAATAATGGTCGTGAATAACATTTGGAGATATACACCAGCTGATATGTTCAAAGGTAACACTTGAATATTAGATTGACTTTTGTTTCTATGAGATAGCAAAGGACTGACGGACAAAACAACTGTTTAGAAAAGAGTTGCTGCTGTCATAATAACGAAACAGTAGCAAGCTTTTCATATTTATCCTTAAACAGCTATTTTAACCTTTTAACTAATGATATTTTCTCAATAACTTTGAACTTAAAGTTATTAATATTAAACCTAAAGCCATTTTCTAAATCTGTCAGATGCTAAACTGTTTGAAAACATGTTCAGATGTTGAAACGCTTCTTGAAATTTAGTTTTTCTAGTTGCATATTAAGTATTTCCAATATATTTTCTTGTCTTCTATCTTAAGATTGTAAATAACCAGAAATGTTAGCATCGCAAACGATAAAAGATATACACAAAACACCAAAGCAGAAATATTAAACACAAAAAGAAGAGAAAGAAGCGTATCAATTGTTTTAAAGTAAAGACTAGACGTAGTGAAAAGGAGCAAGGACGTTTATGATTGAGATAACTGAATATGAAGGCCAGAGCTCACACAGACTTTAAAACCTTTTGTCATAGGAATACGTGTTGAAAGTAAGGTGCGGTCAAATGTTTAAATTTAAACGCACGACACGAAACATTAAAACTATTTTAAGAAGCAGATAAATTAATCTTCTACCCAGAAATGTTGTAAGATGAATAGTAATCATAACATTTACATTAAAGGCGGCATTAACACAATTTTCCATGCAGCATCAATCAATTCTTCTGGTAAAATTCAGTATAAATTTAAAGAGGATATTTAATTAAGCCAGATTCGCCAACTAACAAGCATATAGAAGAAATGAAGAGTTGACAACATATGTTTATCATTCATTAATCCGATAAAAAAAGAGATACTACCAGAAAAAAATAATCAAGTATTATTAACAAGCGCCATCATAAAGTTTAAACTGGAAAAGTTGTGTAAAGACTACGACAAAAGTTTCCTGTTTGTTACATATAATTGGGAGAAAATTTTTGGCTTCAATACGGTCTAGGTATATTTCAACAATACATACAATATTACCATCTACGGACAATCCTTTTTAATTTTAGGTGGATGAAAATTAACGAAATTAATAAATTAATAATGGTTTGATTAATGAGATATAATGTTATTGAACTGTAACAAAAAGTATTTTATATATATATATATATATATATATATATATATATATATATATATATATATATATATATATATATATATATATATATATATATATATATATATATAATCGAACTATCGCCACGGCGAATTTAATTCGGTTTGGACTGGGGAGATAAGCCATGTACATTTGCAATAAATGTAACCCTTGCGGCAAGCTTCTCATACCTTAAGTTTTTAAAGTAGAACGAATGATCTTAGGCAAATGAGGAAAAGGAAGTCTTGTGTGATTGGCTTATAACTAAATTACGGAAAAGAAGTGTAAAATTAAATTACTGCATGGTAAACGATTGGTAAGAATCGCTTCATTTGATTTGCTTTTGACGCGATAAATATTTTCTATGGCATTGGATACATTATAACAATTCGCTCTCAGATTGATCAACACTATTTCAGGCAGTCGTGTCCACAATCAGTTTGGAGTAGGTATCGTATAACATATCTAAATGCAATAATGAACATTTTTTTTCCCTTCAGGACTGCGTGGTTTAGGATATTGTAGTGAGAGCTACGTTACCTTAACCACGCAGAACCGGAATGCAACAACATATAATTCTTGCAGGGAGTCAAGGTATACACATAAAAATATTGAACGTCAAAATACTTTCATTTTCTTAAAAAGTAATGATGTGCTTTGTTAAAAGATTTACAAGATGACCGTCTACCTCGGCAGTTTTTTTTAATCTTCTTTTGTTCTTTGTTTTAAGATCCACCTTCAAAGAATAGTTTTATTTTACTAACATCTCCAACGTATATTATCAGTTTTGTAAAACCAAAATATGCAACATGATACACGTATTCAGTTTCACACATCATAATATATACCCATTGTTTGTAGCAGAAATATAAATATTCGATTTTTGTATTTTTTTTTTCATTTTATAATAAATTATTGGAACAATTACTTTTTATAATCTTTACAGCACAGCCTTATATATTATTCCTACTCTTTTACAGCACGTGTTTATATATTTGTATTACTCTTTACAGCACGGATTTATATATTTTATTATTCTTTACAGCACAGCTTCATGTTTTATTATTCTTTACAGCATGACTTTGTATAATAAGGTCAAAATTTAAAAACATAGACATATATTCATTCAAATTGAGGAAAGGGTCAATGTCCACAGTTTTCATTAGGTCTAAGATAAACTATGCAACTTTGTTATCAATGATTATATTTATTTTGAAGTTTTAATAAAAACAATATTAAACAGTACTACTGCATAAATGATATATTTCGATGAACTTTGGTTTAAGATTCCTCTTTGCTTGTTTGAAACATTTTTTGGGGGTATAAATTATGACATTCAAATGTAAAGATCAAATACACAGACTATTAAACAAGTTTAAGAAAAGAAAAACAACACTCATCCAATACCCATAATCGTTCTATTACAAAAGATATTGACAAAATCAGATAATAGAACATTCTGGATAAGCGACACAAAAAAATTTACACAGAAAACTTAAAATGTATATATAAACAAACTAAACAAAAAGAAAAAAAAAGCTACAGAGGATTGTTACGTACTGTTCATAAAGGCCTTACCACTAAAAATTTGAAACAAAAAAAATAAATAACTGTACCTAATGCAAATTTTGACATTCACGGTCCAGCCTTGTCATGTCTTTAAATGTCTTTGAGGTTATGGTGAACGGAAAGCAGAAACGATTGCGATGAAATTGTGGAAAAAGGGGAATACTAATAATTTGTATTGCTATTTTCATACTTTACTGATTGTTAATGAGTGAAAATTCATCATTGATCTGCATTATCGATATATATATATATATATATATATATATATATATATATATATATATATATATATATATATATTCTGGACATACAGGCATAAAATTTTCCACATTAATACATTCCGAATATATAATTCCTTTTATGAATTTATGTAACAATATCTATAAATATTTGTTTATTTAATGAAAATGATTAACATCTTTTATAATCTACTGCATTCAATTTTGTGTTAGAATAGTTTTGTGCAGAATATATTGCCGAATAAATTCTCCTCATATAACTTTTAGCTAGATTGCAATGAAATATAAAACTGATCTAAATTTATTTGTATCGTGTTTCCATTTACAATTCGATCCCTGTACTTTACTGTTGGCATTGAACAATAAAATCACAAATGTTAGTATTTATTATCTAGTAATTATGATAAAAAATTGGATAAACAGCACGACTTTAAATTTTTTGACACAAGTATTTTTCGATGTAGTCCACTATTGCAATCTTTGAAGAATTTGCACTTTTTCTTTCCGAAATTTTTGGACATTTCATCTATAATTTTTCAAATGTTCCTGTATGTTCTAAATGTATACAGTTTTCTTTTCAGAATGAAATTCCTTTCGATTGTAATGATCATTGTGTTGTCATATTCAGTTTGCCTGTTACATGGATATTCCGTCAATAGGTCAAGCGGCGGCGGACTGGGACTAGTGCTGGCTTGTGTGTACCCATCTCTCTCTCTCTCTCTCTCTCTCTCTCTCTCTCTCTCTTAAAGCTCAAAACAGTCTTAAATATATATATATATATATATATATATATATATATATATATATATATATATATATATATATATATATATATATATATATATATATATATATATATATATATATATTGATTAAGATCCTTATTACGAAATGTAAAATATTATTGATATTGCAGCTATCTAATACAATATTGGGGCTTTTTACACAATATAAAAAGTGCATTGATAAACTGATCATATTCTGTTCCCTTCTTTCTACATGTCGTTCGTAATTGAAGATGAAAAGAGTTGAAAGAGGAACTAAAACAAATATGCCTTCCAAATCACAAGCACGTAGAAGTTGTTCTGTTAATTTACCACGTTTCTTGTTTATTTCATTCAAATGTAATTTAACCTCTCAAAATGCGGACAAATTTAAGGATTTAGCGCAAAATCTATACGCTTACAATAAAGTTCAAATATATTTCATCTTACATTTCGAGCAAATGGATATTTATTTTGTTTCCGTTTTAGTGGCTGCAATTGCCCCTCTGCTATTTTCGTTTGGAGGTGACAGTACCGATAGACGCGTTAGGGTGAACGAAGATAACTATTCTAATGCCACAAACGATATATACCAGGTAGTGGACGCATACTCCCTCACTTTTGTAGTATAACACAGGTAAGCACTTATCTTTTAAATTCCTCATTCAGCATATACAGTAATTCTGCTCTTTAGCGAACCTCGCTATTACAAACCATTTGAAAAATAGGAACGATTCGTATGGATTCTAAATCGTTCGTTGTCGTAAAAGCCTGCTTAATTCAGGTTCATTCAAGTTATGTGATGAATCTACCATTGAACTATCATGGCAGATATTTACAAATAGGTGATCACTTAAAGATCTGTCAATATCAATTATAAGCATAAAGATCATACCACGGGGTTCAGTGATAAACCAGTATCAACACCCTTGATGTATTGAGCATTTTTACTGTTGTACAGATACAATTTAAACTCTGCATTAATAAGTAACAATTGTACTAGATAAAACTTATATTTTTATATTATCCATTTTTATCTAGTCTTCAATCGCCTCGGAAACAACATTGAAGACTAGATATATACCATTTTGACTATCAAAAGCTGCACGTATCATGTGTTACAGTATATCTCGCGTTATGACATATCCAGTGTTACATATTTATCTAGATTGACACATCTATCGCTTGAAATACAACTGAAACATTTGAAGAAAATAACTTGAAATATGATATCCTATGTGATATTCATAGAACGTAGTTTTTGAAAATCAATCTTCGCATTACTGTTCCTGCAGCACAAAATATACATGAACTTTGATGTATAACTAACAAAAGCATTTTAGCTATATTATGGATTTATATAACGTTTTTTTCTACATGTGTTTGAATGATATATAAAACAAACCCCAACTTCACTGGTGGAGCAATGTTACTGTGTTGAAATCTTGTGTTAAACAAAGTGACTAATAAGACCCAATTTCGTTTTGGGATTTGCGTGTGAGTGAGTGTGTGTGATTTAGATTTTTAACGTAACTTTAACAATTTTTCAGTAATATCGCTACGATGTCTGCAGTGTGGCAGTAGTTTATAGTGATGTCCAGTACTGGTACATTGTGCCGCAGACATGTAGCATGATGTCCCACCCAATCACATTATCATTGGAATTTGCTCTTTATAGTATCAATAATCTCTTATTTACTCATGAAATTTTGTTTCCAATCTTCTTTTTTTTAGTTTAATTTTAACTTCATTGTGAAATTTTAAACATCTTTAATTTCAAAAAAGTGAAGAGAGTTTGTGTTTTTTTTCTTACATTGGAACTTCTAGGTATTGTAATTTATATGTGCACGTATAAATTGACTCAACGGTTAATGCATATTTTGTTTGCTTTTGTTCGTTTTCACTTTAAGCACATAAATTCTTCTCTCATGGTAATCAGTAAATGCTATTATTTTAATCGGTATATCAGGTAGTTATTTTCAGTTTTGTACAAGAGGCAAATTGTGTTCTTACCGTAAATGCGACAGTTCATGTCAATACTTACAAAGGGTGATTTATTTTCATCACTTTGTCTTTGATTATTACATTCAGTACTGCACAAGGGGTGATTTATTTTCAGTACTACGCATTTGGTTATTACATTCAGCACTGTACATTGGATGATTTATTTTCTGTACCACACATTTGGTTATTAAACTCAATACTGTACAATTGGTGATCTATTTTCAGTATTACGCATTTGGTTATTTTTTCGGTACTGACCATGAACACTCTTCCAACCATTGAGGCTGAAACTCCTGGTTTGGCATCTTTCAAGTAGTAATTTTAGACATCCTTTACAAATCAGAAAAAAATTAAAGAATATAATAATAATAATAATAATAATAATAATAATAATAATAATAATAATAATAATAATAATAATAATAAGCTACGTGTATATTAGTCTTATGATATCATCTAATGATCTTGTTTTCATTTTTAGTGTCATGACCATCCTCCTGTTGGCAGAATGAGAACAACAAAAGACGTTGGTATATATGTGAATATTGTCGGAAATATCGTTCTCATAAAGTACGTCAAAAATTCGGCAACTTTTGTCTTATTTGTTTCAAAGATTTACGCATCCGCATACACAAGTCCCTGTTTCTGCTTCAGAACACGCCCCACCCAAAAAATAAAATAAAGATAAAAGGCGAAAGCACCCACGCGATTCTTTTTTGCAAGGCTGTCACTCATTAAGGAGTTTATATACCAGTTTTATAAAACATTATAATATGTAAATAAACCAAAATCAAAGACCAGTTTTATAAAAGAGGTCCTTTGATTTTAGTTTGTTTACATTTTCTCAATTCATCTTGTTGATGTACACATGATGCAAATTGGCATGCTAATGCGCATGCGTTCACAATAGGAAGCTTACGCACACCACTTATGTAGACAGCTGAATGTGAACATGACAGATCATGTCCAGTCGGTTTGGTATGGTATATAAACACATCAGAATTATCTTTTGAGCATCAAGATCTGACCTATTAATAACAGTTGTCTTGCTCTAGTACCAAAATCGGTAGGATGGATATATATGTGCTTTACATGAATTATTGCATTTATTTTAGGGATTATTTCAACAGCATATAATGAAAACATTACCTAAATAGGTTTACATGACAATTTCGTGTGGTACAGTGCCATGTTTGCATTTGAGTGTATAAAATACTGTGCGAGAAAGCGACGAAAAAGTCTTGCAAAGAAAACGGAAATATTTTCCAAATTAAACTTTCACAATTAAACGATACTTGTACAGTGTTACTGTACAAATCAGTATGTTACTCAAGTGTCCTTTACAGTTGTTTTAAGAGATACAACATCCAGTACAATCGAACTAAACAAATTAGCATTCATGTATAATTGTCATCTGCAAATCAGAGTCATATATTTGCATCCAACAAATCAGCATACTGTAGCAATTTTTTAAACAAATTAGTATCCGGTACAATTGTACTATGAAAATCAGCATCCTGACAAGTACACCATGCAAATCTGATCAATACAACTGCACAATGGAAAATCAGCAGACTGTACAATTATATCACAAAAATCAATATACTATACAATTTCAATATGCAAATCATCGTCCTTAACAAATGCACTACGAAGATCAGGGTCCTGTACGATAATCTTATACAAATTAGCATCTTGTACAATTGTACTATGCTAATCAACATATCCTGTACACAACTCAACAACCTGTACAATTATACTATACTAGTCAACATCCTGTACGATTATACTATATTAGTCAATATCCTGTTCAATTATACTAGACTAGTCAAAATCATGTAGAAGATAGTATACTTCTCAACATCTTGTAAAGTTGTACTATACTAGTCAACATACTAGTCAACATTATGTACAATTATAATATACTAGTCAACATCCTGTAAAGTTATACTATACGAGCATTGTTTCCCTTTATGCACACTTGTGCGTCAGGGACGCATACTAAAGAAAATTGACGCACACATTTTGTTGTGCGTTCTTTTTTACGCAAAGGATTTGCAAAATGCGATCAGATTTATTTCATATCCATTGCTTTGCATGAGGGATGGCACCGCGTATACTTTGAGCATAGGAATAGTCTGGTTCCCTGATCTTGTTTTTTTTTTTTTTTAACTCTCTACATTGCACTAGAACATACAGAAGACCAGACTAGCCTATTCAATGTTATGATGTAACTGCTACCCCTAATCTAGTGAGCTCTCACGCGATTTCTATCGAGCTCAGCAAGATGTCGTCCAGATGTTTAACCTCAATGCTTGTTGTACTAGAAAGATTAAAACGATGAGCTCTAATAATCATTAGCCACGAAAGTGAAAGAAGCAGAACACAAAAGAGTAACTGTGGATATAACTTTCATGAAAAAATATAGAAGATAATTCCCTTGCTTTTAATACAGCAAGTGCATAGGAATTAGAGGTTTGACTTATGTTCGCATTATTGCGAAAACTATAAAAGTGAATAATCTTTTAATGACAGGGTTTACGATTTAAAAAAATTCTGCGTTGGTTTGCCACATAATATGTGTAGAACACATTATCATCCAAAACATTCACAATAAAGAAATCGGTTGACTTGCAGAGATAATTCCATTATATAGATTACAAAATCAAGGGTAATTGCATATTTTTGTTGGTCTTTTACTTTGCTGCAACAAAAGAAAAATCTAAAAGTTCATTTATAACTTATTAAAGAGAATATGAATCATTGGCTACTTTGATATTTGAATAAATGTATTTTAAGACGATGTACAAAGAAACCAATTATATTTCACAATATATGACAGGCAGTAAATTAATTGTCATTTGGTTAAAAAAGATTTTTTTGGCTTTTTGTGTAGGCTTAAACGTAATGTGTTGGTTTATAATATTGCTACAAAAATGTAAGGAGACTTAAAAATACTACTTTAAACAAAAAGGAAAAAGAAAAAATTATATTTGATTTTGAATTAAAAAAAATGCACATCTGTGTTAATTGTGCGTGTTGAGTTATTTGTATTTTGAGAGAGAGAGAGAGAGAGAGAGAGAGAGAGAGAGAGAGAGAGAGAGAGAGAGAGAGAGAGAGAGAGAGAGAGAGAGAGAGAGAGAGAGAGAGAGAGAGAGAGAGAGAGAGAGAGAGTTGTGCAAGTTGTAATTGTAATATCCTATTTCAAGCTGAAAAAGTATGGGTCAGATGAAAATTTGTTAGTCATTTTTGACCCACATTTTTTATTTGACCAAAGAGGTTTTATACCCTCAATTTTACACCCCTGGGCGATATACTGATACTAGTCAACATCCTGTATAATTATACTATAATAGCCAAAATCCTGTAGAGTTATAGTACTGTACTAGTCGTAATCATGTACACTTATATTATACTAGTCAACATCCTGTAGAGTTTTATTATACAAATACAAATCAGCATCCTCGATCGACATCTTCTACTATTCCATAATACAAAACAGCATTCGGTACTATTCCATAATGCATATCATCATTCTGTACAATAATTCAATACAAATAGCAAGCTGTACAATCGTACTTAATTAACCATCATTATGTACACTGCACAAATGATAAGCCTATACAACTGTACTATACTTATCGGTATCTTTTATTGCTATTCTACATAAATCTGCATCTTTACAACTGCACAATAATAAGTACACCGCATTATTGGCATTATACCAATCAGCATACTGTGCAAATTTATTATATCATTTAGCATCATGTGTAATAATTATATACAAATTAGTCTGCAGTACTAATTGCCCTGTGTAATGGTATAATGCTAGTAGTAAAGTAAAAGGCAGATCCTAATCCAAAGACCCTTTTTTAAATCCCTGAGACCTCCAAACAAATACAAATTACCCCTTTTCTCTATCCTAAAACCCCAACCCTATACAAAATCCAAAGTCTATAAGTACACAAAATACCTAGGTAATTTAATCAATAATCACGCTAAGAGCCCAGCTATAGAACACCTGTTGCAAAATACCTAGGTAACGTAATCGATAATTGCGCTAAGAGCCCAGCTATGTAACAGATGTTTACCGAGCCAGGTAACTTTCATTAATAATGATATACGTCATACGAAGATCACGTGATCTTCCAGAAGTTACTAGAAGATAGGTAAAATACCTTTGTCAGACTCAATCTTCCAAATCATTACCATATAAGGTAGTAGTCATTGCGGTCGTTGAACTTTCAAGGGAGAGATAGGTAAAATGATGTGTCAGACTCAATCACGTGATTTTCGAGAACATTCCAAATCACTGGTATATAAAGCCGTTCAATTTTCTCATAGTCATTGCGGGGACGGACTTTCAAGAGAGAGGATACAACAGGAGAATCAGGTAAGTGATATTACATTTTATGTTTAGTTTAGATAATATTTCTATATTATATCATACTTCTTTTGATAATTTTTTTCATACTTACTGACCCTCATTGGTAGAATATCTGTTAACATACTATCAATAATACGGAACTTGCGTATTAAATCGTCCATATTATATTTTATACCACGCAAGTAAGATCGTATCTGATCAAGTAATTTTTTATAGGTGATACTAGCCGCTTGGCAATTAATTTTTTTAGTTGCGAGTCTAGGTTCAACTTTTTACACGCTGTTGAAAGAGAGACACCAATGCCAGAGATGATTAACAAAAACGGATTTAATGATACCCCACTTGAAATTGTACCAGAACTAGTCATTAGCAAAGGTAGATATGATATTACTTGAAGGATCTTGTTATAGTATTTGTAACATCTTTTTACGCACCAAAGTTTTTTATGATAATATTTGTAGTATTGTATTAGTGCGTCCACATTCTGTCCTGGAATATCTTTTGAAATATGATTGAAATCAACTATACTTCTTTTCATTATAATATTATTTTACATAGTCCCATGTTTGGGTAAGTAGTAAGTAATCACAGTGTTTCAACTATAAATTCCAAACACCACCGATAAGGGCCTACAAAATTTTCATCAGTTGGTTCAAGTATAAATTCTTCCTCAGAATTTTTATTTATTATTACACATAATATTCCAGATAATTATCATTTGAATGACGCCACGAATATGTGGTAAATATTTTAAACTTTGCACCGCTAAACACTGACAATCTATACACACCGGTAACTTCTGCAATATATTTGATATAGTTGTTTTGTGATGTCCATCCACTATAACCGGATGCAACAGTATACACAGTATTTTTAATCTGCTTGTGAGGAATTTTAATCATACTTGCTTTCTCAACAATACTAGGAATTCCACTAATAATATCATTGAGTTTTATATTAATACCATTGAGTTTTGTGTTAATATTAGTGAGTGTAATGTCAAAATTTGATGGATTTCCAAAAATTCATTTTTGAGTGTGTTTATGTTTCTGCGAAAACTTAAAAACGTGTTCACGTGACCAAGAAATTCATTTTTGAGCGCATTTATTTCATTATTGATTGGAACGTCCTGATCATCGACGTATTTCTTTGTTGCAGCATCAACATCAGACTGGTGTTCTGAGGTAAGTAATGGCATTATGGTTCATGTTTAGAAATGCACGCATCATACCATCATTGACTGACACATACTTTCATTCTTGATCGTCAACATATTTTTTTGTTGTAGC
>JAEAOA010000467.1:0-80876 GCA_016746295.1 Potamilus streckersoni | reverse complement strand
ATACATACATACATACATACATACATACATACATACATACATACATACATACATACATACATACATACATACATACATACATACATACATACATACATACATACATACATACAGACATACAGACAGACAGACAGACATACGTACATACGTAGATACATTCATACATACATACATGCATGCATGCATACATACATACATACATACATACATACATACATACATACATACATACATACATACATACATACATACATACATACATACATACATACATACATACATACATACATACATACATACATAAACGTACGTACGTACGTTCATGCATACATACATACGAACATAAATACATACATACATACATACATACATACATACATACATACATACATACATACATACATACATACATACATACATACATACATACATACATACTGTTGGCCTGTATGGAAGCGAGAGAGCACGGACTCGAACCTCATCCCATGCGTAGAAAAGACATATAGAAATTTGTATTAACAGCTGCTTCGCATGGTGCTTAGCATTTATGATTAGTAAAGGCTAGTCAGTCTTCTATCATGATAATATGACTGGGTGGGACATAATGCCATATGATTGTGCTATAATGCAGTAAGAAAATATCACGCTATATATTCCTGAAAAATTAAAATTACGTTAAAAATGAACATAAAAAGATACATAAGTACACACATAATATGTAAATATCAATCGCAAGGGAGGGAACTCGAATACATCAGAGCAGCTATTATTATCACTGGCTGTACTTAGTTCCCTCTCTTAGACAAAGAAAAAAACCCACATCAAGTAACTTTGATGTAATTAAACAATGCTTTATCATATATGCCTTTTTAATAACAAACAAAAGACTTTTGGAAGAAAACTGAGATCAATTCATAACGATAGCCTTGTCAGAAGTTACGAGAAGAAAAGAAATTATCCCAGGCTGGAAGTCAAGCTGAATTACGTTGAGTAAAATAAAATATAAAAATTATTTATTTTTTTTTTTTAAATTCCAAACATCATTCCGAGGATGCAATGTACAACGATAATTGGGATAATTTTATCTGCATCACATCACATTACCAACATCGTACCTCTCTCTCTCTCTCTCTCTCTCTCTCTCTCTCTCTCTCTCTCTCTCTCTCTCTCTCTCTCTCTCTCTCTCTCTCTCTCTCTCTCTCTCTCTCTCTCTCTCTTGTAATACGTTTCTCTCTCAGTTCTATTATCTTTTGACATTCCTGGTGATATAATCAACAGTTGTTTCTATTACTTATTCATGTAATTTCTCTCTCTACCGATCTCCTAGCACGAAATATGATGTTAAGTGATTCCTGTTCGAATTAGAATATACCTAAATAACTTAACATACAACGATTACTGCTGAAATTGAGAGTGTCTCTCTGTCTCTATTCTGGGCAAACTGGGTAAACGTTATCTGAACAAAGACATCTATAAGCAATAGTTTAAAGTTTTATTTCAATATGCATTCACTTTTCATCCCTTCCTCATCACTACACCGTAAAGAACCCCACCTCTGTCTCTCTGTCTCTCTGTCTCTCTGTCTCTCTCTCTCTCTCTCTCTCTCTCTCTCTCTCTCTCTCTCTCTCTCTCTCTCTCTCTCTCTCTCTCTCTCTCTCTCTCTCTCTCTCTCTCTCATGAGAAATCGAGTGTGTATTACATGCAGCAGTGTTACAACCTGAAGCCAAAAATTAAACATATCTGTTATAATATCTCATGTATACTACACTTAAGAAAATGAATCCGTATTATGTTAACTATAATCAGTTAAGTATTATTGTTTAAAAAGTTAAGATCAATAATATGACCGAAAGACTTAAATTGAGAATGCCATTGTGAAGATGCGTATATACTTAGCATCATATATATTTTGCATCAAAATTGTATATACATATTTTAATTAGAACGAGCAAAATATATATATATATATATATATACGAAGAATGGATATTTTGTTTGAAAGAATATCAAGATAAATTGTTTAAATTTTATTTTTCTTCCTGAAACCTATTCTTAAATAGTATCTAACAAAGTCTCTACTAGTCGTATGAAGAAAACGTACTTGATTAAACTTTTGAGAGTTGGGCCGAATTGTCATTCGAGTAGGTCCGATTAGTCTTTTGGTCAAAATGATTATAATCCGGCATAAATGATACTACTTTCCTATCCCTCACCCTATTCGATCCCACAGCTTGAATCTACTTTTTGTTTTCTCTTGGTAAACAGGGTTTTTCGGAACAAGAAATTACTCTTTTTCCGTTATTACGCTTTTGGTTGCATCCATATGCAACACAATGCAACATATTTGCTGTATAAAGCAGCATCGTAAGGTATATGACATAGACATGGACGAGTGAAAATTAAATACTTGAATGGCTAGGTTGAATACAAGTGATTAATGTAGATCATTTCCGTTTATCGTAAGCGGAAACTGCCTATTGTTTGCAGAGAATGCCGAATATGTTTTGTATTAGAACAGCTGACATTTAAGTCTAATTAAATAGTTATATGTTGTACGTACATACATGCTTTTTATTTATGACTATAATATCACATGCGACTTTTATGACTTTTTTATGTGACTTTTATGATTCATCTGCCTGGTGTCAGGATTATGTGACTGGTTAGGACAATGTGCCACATTTCTGCGGCATGATGCATTATAAACTAGCACACTGGAGAGATCGTAGCGATATGATGTAAAAGTTAAAACTACGTAAAAACACAAACCAGAATCATACATATGTATGTAGTTACTACCGGGTTTTCGATGCCAAGGGAAGTAACTCGAACATATCAATCCGACTAAATATTCCTGGTTTTGCTGAGTTTCCTCGCTTAGGAAAACAGGAAAGCCCATAGGCAAGTCACTTTAATAAATACAGAAGAGCGGGGTATATTTGATTTGTCAACAACAACAGCAAAACAAATAAAAAGAAAAGAAAAAGAAATTATGCATGAAAATTCAGATCAATTCTTCACAGAATTTTTGTTCGAATAAGCACCAAATTAAGTTATCTCAGGAAAGCCACCAAACTGAATTACGTTGAGAACTATTAACAACAGTTCATTTTATGAAATTTATATCCTTTGATACAACGATTACTGTATAATTTAAGATTCTCTGTCTGTCTGTCTGTCTGTCTTCAGTGCACATTTGGTACCTATGATCAGAAAAGTCATATATTTTCTGTAGTTTCCAGTTTTATGCCAATATGCATTCACCTTTCCTCTCTTACTCCTCACGTCACAAACTCTCTCTCTCTCTCTCTCTCTCTCTCTCTCTCTCTCTCTCTCTCTCTCTCTCTCTCTCTCTCTCTCTCTCTCTCTGTGCCTGTCTCTCTCTCTCTCTCTCTCTCTCTCTCTCTCTCTCTCTCTCTCTCTCTCTCTCTCTCTCTCTCTCTCTCTCTCTCTCTCTCTCTCTCTCTCTCTCTCTCTCTGAAATGTAACATCTTTACTTTTTAAGACTATTTTATGCACAACATTCTGTAGATTGTTTTTGGTTTTATTTATCTCAAAAATCTGCCCAAGTTTATTTCATTCTATTTCTAAGGTCAGTAACACATTTACCAATGTATTCCGAATCTATTTTAGAGACTTAGGGATTCCTTAATAAAATTGTATGAAGCAATCAAACGATACAACAGCCTCACTCTATTAGTTATAGTTTCTATATTCCAATCAAATTCAGGTTTATACTACTATTGCAGTTCTCTATTAATGCCTTCAATAAACTTTGGTAGTGAATGGCCTGGCTACTGCTTGTCATTTGTATATAAACCACCACAATCGTTTCTTTAATACAGACATATACACCAATCAGATATATATATATATATATATATATATATATATATATATATATATATATATATATATATTTCTATTTTGCCATTAGAAGTGAGACTTTACATCATTGTGGATAAAAATATATAGAGAGCCTTTTGTTAATATAATATAGTTACAACTGGTAATGTAAGCCTGACTATATGCAGTATTGATATAAATATAGTAGATTCATTCATTGTGCTGAGGCTTTCACTGTGTATATTGATTGCTACCATATACTTGCGTGAGTAAATAGACTCTGCGAGCTTTGTTTATACAGTAACAGACTAGTAGCGAAGGCTTGGTTGTACCTTATTTGAATCCTTTAGGGGACGCTGACATCCGTGTATGCAAAAAATGATGAAAAGATGGGTCACGTGTGTACAAAAATAATAATGATAAAGTTGCAATGGTCAGCTATGTAATGATGATTAGTGGCGAAGATCGATGGCAGTGACCCAAAGGAATCGAAAATGCCAAAAGCCCAAGTTCACACTACTATGTTGGTTGTGTAGATTTGTGCTAGGATATTTTTGATTTGTTATCTAGTTCTTCTGTCAAAAATAGGCAGAACAGAGCGTTAGTGGATTAATGTTTTGCGAATATTTTGTTGGCTTCGAGAGTAGGTTATTCTTGTGTTTTGTGATATTTTTGTTATGGCGTTGTGGGTAGAGAATTGTTGTTTCTAGATAATGATTTAAAACTGTCGCTTGGCAGCTAAGGATTTTAGAAAATGAATGATAGAATTATGGGTGACTTTGAGATATAAAAATAGCGATACTAATCACACATTGATTTAATCTGCTCTTCCCTAACTTACAGTTACACCTGAATCAGATGATACATTAGCAAAATAACCAGGAAGGTTTCACTTGATACGTAAAGAGAGATGGAGGTTAATTACAAAAGATTACGAAAAGTAGTTACATATCTTCGATGTGTAGTCATTATTTATGCCGGAAAGGTATTTCATCAAGTGTCAATAGGTATAGTAATATTAATAAATAATGGAAGAAGCAGATTTGTGAGTAGGAATAATATAAAATATATACACTTTAAAGTGAAAAGGTTTATCGTAATTGTTGAAAATGGCTCGTGAAAAAATGGGGCAAATTTTTGTGAATGATTTACCAATTTTTATATACACTTAGGGGACTCCAGCTTTCAAGTGGTCTGATGCACTCTCCATAATAAATCAATCACATCTTATCTTTGTCTGCGCGGATTCTAGTTCTAGACGTGACCAACGTGGGTATGTGAAAAGCTTGCCAGTAGCATCCATTTGGCTCGTTTTGGGAGTCTTCTTTCGTTCATCCTCTACCAAACATAATTGTCCATTTGTAAAGCCTGTCATGTGCTGAAAAATGTCGTATAAGGTCATCAGACAAAACCAGCAACACTTTTCTAGTCAGTCATAATAATCGTCAATTCTTTCAATCATTGCATACTTTAATTATTCAAAGAATGCATGCTAAGTTGCCAAGGAAATTAAAATATCACTTTTATTTACTTTAGCCGTTATTAATGAATACGTATTTCTGAACATAATTACAATCTAATATGCTAAATAAACTTCTTAAATTACAAGTACTATGAAGAGGAGACAACACGAATAGAGCTTTACAATGGAAGGGATAGAATTACATCTGAAAACGGGTCGACGTCAATTTAAGCATTCAATGCACTACTATACTTCACTGTTGACCGCGTATAGTGCATTATATAACACGCTTGATTCAGACGATAATATGTTATATCGACAGAGAGGGTGTGCAAGTAGGTAAGTCAGTACTTTTCTTTCTCGAAAGTCTGCAATGTTAATGTCTGGGGTTTTTTTTCAACTATTCTATGTTCGAAATTTATAATCATATTAAAATAAAAAAACATGAAAATTATAAAGCATGTCAAAAATATAGAGACCAAGGTTGAACCTGTTATCAGCTTCTTTAAAAATAATCTCTGCCATGAAGTACAAACCCGTTTAGATAGTTATGAATACGATACCTTTTAGGTTAAGTTTATGTCAGATCAATAACGTCATCTTTAAAATCAAAGTACTAAATACATTCACATTTAAAGAGAACTCTGTCAGCAAAATACCGTGTACAGATGAGACTCAGTAGCTGGGAATTCTGAAGGATCATGCAAAGAAAATTACCCTGGACAACTTACTCTAAAACATAAATCTCCGGGAAAGCAGCATGCATGCATATCCTTCTCTGTCATAACTACTTAAACCCACATAGGTATTGCCTGTTGCAGAGAACGTTAACGAAAATTTCAGGGAAAAGAGCAGACAAAGGGGTATAAACTCAAAAACCCAATATATCGCGCAAAATCACATGTGTCAGTAAGTAAATTCCTGCTGAAAAACCCCTTAGAGTGTACAACATCTATATTGAAAGTGGCGACTAAAAAGTGAGATGTAAGTAATAAGAGTATCGCACCACATATATGCTCATCTAATGACCTTGACATCTTTTAATTATAATCTTGTCAGCTACATGATGAGATGTGGGGCTGTTTGAAATTTTATCAAAATATCTGAATGGATTACAGAATGTGAGCCTAGATAAGGAAAAAAAAAACACTGACTTACAGTAGTCCTTGGATTGACCTTAATCTTGAGAGCAGAAGTTGTGATAAAATTCACGAGATGGTGTAATTTCCAAAGTTATAACATGCCATGGTTTCACGAAAATATATTCATTAGTTATACCTATAATTGGATGCAATCAATGATATATGGTTTCCATTGCTTCGACCTTAACCGCGAGACTGAAGTCATGTCCTTGGTAGGTGACGCATTCTGTAGAGATGATATATACTTCGTTAAAGTTTCACTAAAACAACTCCAGTAATAAAAGCGTTTATTTCAGACAATGTGTATGTCACATACATACATTATCTTTTGCTTTGAATTTAATATTTGGACAGGGGATATGATATGTGACACATTGTCTACTCATACTACATACACACACACACACACACATATATATATATATATATATATATATATATATATATATATATATATATATATATATATATATATATATATATATATATATATATATATATATATATATATATATATGCTGAAAGAGATGCATGAAAATCTCTCCAGCATTAACAAAGGTTTGTGCTGGAAAAACAAATCCTAACAGAAGAACAGACAGAAAGAGGTCATTCCGCTATATGCATGAAATAATGCCAATTCAAGTAAATAATGATTAATGTCATAATTTAACATAGCAATGTCCGTCTCAGACCTTGAAGTGTTAAATGTGCCAAACATTTCTTACATTTATAGAAAAGATCATCAATATTCATGCCACTAGTTCAATAAGATTCAGAGTCACAACCAACACAAACTAAAATTAAATGTTGACTTGATATGTGATTTTCGAATTCAAGAAAGTGTTTTTGAGCCAACAACAAATTCCCTACTCATCTGGCATAACTAAGGATTATGATGTATACATAACTTTATCACCTCGAGACCATTCAGTGTATATTTTTTTTTGCTGGATGTTGACATTAAAAGTTCCCAAGTTACTAGCCACAGTCAAGTTCCCAATCTCATGGTCACGAGTCACCTTCCTTTGGATCTTTATTGGATTTTATAAGTCTGATTTTGTGTCATGTCCTTGAACCAGTCCTTCAGTTAGAAGCTTGGAATCTCAACTATTTACAATCTATATCCCAGTGGGAAGTCCAGAAACTAATGGCATAAAGATGACGAGAAATTGTGAGCCATTATATTGGCATGGCAATGACAATCTCCGTAACGTTCGATGTTTTCTGTCTTCTTGTCTCAACGTCTCGTTTAAAATCCATTGGTCAAAATCGGCTAGCGTGTTAGCTATTGGATTGGTATATTTGAATGTAGCATTGGTATTCCAAGTTCACGATTTGGTGACAAATGTGACATCACTTCTCTCCTAAACAGACGTGCGACTTGGCATTATTGGTCCGTATGCCTTGTCCACAAGTAGGGCACAATCTCAGGAGCAGACAAGCACTTTTCCGCTGTGAACCTTGCGTCTTTAGATATTGGCAAGAGGTAGAACTGAGGTAGCACTGACAAGCGTGTGCTGAAAAGCTGGGCAATGCACTCGTTCTTGTCCTTCGTCCAGACAGGGCTTAGAGGCTAAACATCCCTCTCATTCCGATAGGCAATGCATGTGTTGCTCTCGATTGTTATATCGATAGTCACATTTCTCACAGTAATAACTATATCCCAGGAATGCAGTGATACTGGTAATGACATCGTGATGTTAAACGTGCATGCATTTTCCGCCTTTGAAATGTTTGCCTCTAAATAACAGAGGTCCGTGCACTTCTTGAGAGTGTACTTTCAAATAGCCAAGACATCTTGCAACTTTTGCATTTCAGGAATGCCACAGGATGTATTTTTGGACATCCCCGCTTGTTGTAACAAGAGCTCTGCTTCTCTTCGTTGTTTGGATCGGTCCGATTGTCAAACATTTTTCCAGGATCTTTTCCATTCTGCCTGTAATTCATGTCGGAATTAGTTAGTCCCACCACGATGACACGGGATAACAATCTAGTCTTGAGGATTGTTAATTTCAACGAGGCAGCACTTGATGCTACGAGGATTTCCAACCAAGAACACCTTTTTGCCATGTTTCATGTCCCTTGGGGAAAGAGATACGTGGGTCATGAACATTGTTGCTTTTCCGTCTGTGATGTGAAACTTGTCGTTGGATTGTTGCATGTGTTGAATCTTGTCCATGACTTTGGAAGGTATTAGTTCTGCTGGATTGGAAACTCTATCCAAACGAGAGACTTCAAATTGTCGTGATGAATGGAAAGTCTCAAGCGATTGTCTTATTTGGCTTGATATTTCCGTTTCAGTGTGGTTAACTAAGAATCCCATACATCAGTAATGAACACTTCTGCTTTCTCCAACGGTACGTCGGACTTGAAATCCTTAAACTTCACTGTGTATATGTAGTTCGTAGTTCTAAATTTTTTCGAGGAACGTTTGTCAGTCTCTAGAATGTGGTAGTACTTTTCAGGGTTTACTAGTGAAGGACTTTGACTGAGTCTAGACTCTGGGCTTTGATTTTGTTTCACTCATCTCATCTTCAAAATCGCTGGCATGAATTTGAGTCAAGACTTCAGGTACTGTGCGAGGCGATAAATCACGTTTCTTCCTCTTACTTTCTTCTCCATTCCTTACGAAATGATGCGAACTTTTCATCTTGACTGCAAACAGTCCAATGACTATACTTAAAACGCCATGGGACCCTATATATCAATGCTAGGCTTAGGGCATATATAAAGTGCTGGTAACTTCATTCTCAGTATTCATTTCATTATCAAGCAAATCAGGACGATCGAGGAACTCACACAGATCGAACGTCTGATTTAAGATTTTTCGAGGTGTCATACGAAAGTTTTCTTCAGCCAAGCCAACGGACTACTCTTTCTACTTTTGAGATAAAAGTCAAGATACTTGCTATATCTGTCAATAGAAAGGGATTTTTGGGCTACATAATGTCCTGACCATCAAAAAAGCAACACCAGTGTCACAAGAGACAAAAGTCAAGATACTTGTTATCATTGAAAAGAGAAAGGACCTTGGCTTTCAGGGTGCCTTAAGAAACAACAGGAGCAAGATGAAGAAGAAAAAGATGTGATTATAGTTTTAACAATTTTTCATTCGTATTGCTACGATGTCTGCAGTGTGGCAGTTTATAGTGATGTCTAGCACTGGGACATCATGCCGCAGACATGTAGCATGATGTCCCACCCCGTCACATAATCCTGACTCCAGGCCGACCAGTCCTAACACTAACGTCTTAATGCTGAGCGCCAAGCGAGGCAGCTGTTAGCACCATTTTTGTAAGTCTTTGGTATGACTCGACCGAGGATCGAACCCACGTCCTCCCGTATCCGAGGCGGACGCTCTGACCACTAGGCCACCGGAGCGGTTCCCTCGGCAAAGGAAGAACCCCGTCATGTTCATAAAGAGAAGAGAGAAAAGAAAAGTAGAGAAAAAAGTGAGGAAGAAAACTTGTGAAAGTAAATAAGATAAGTAAACAGAGAGAGAGAGAGAGAGAGAGAGAGAGAGAGAGAGAGAGAGAGAGAGAGAGAGAGAGAGAGAGAGAGAGAGAGAGAGAGAGAGAGAGAGAAGAAAAATGACACATAAGAAGTCTTTGAAAGTCTTTAAACTGTTGCGGTATGCTATGTTGTGATATTGAATTGCAAGAATTTGTATCAAATAGACCAGATTGAAAAAACGTGTCTCTTGGTTTTGATTGTTTTGAATAAAAAAGACCTACACTCATGCACTCACAACACTTCAGCATATGCTTAAACAAGGAATTTTGAGTTTTAATTAATTTAGGAGAAATGAGTGGTCATAGAAAGGACCGTTGGGTGTTGTTTTTTGTTTCTTAGAACAAACTCAGGAACGAGAAGCAATCTGCTTTAATAGCCTTAAGCCTTTGCCACGGCCAAGGCCTTCTTGTGGACATGCTCCTTTTAATGATTTGGTAGAAATCGCTAGGGGTGGTATATCTGGAGTTGTAACAGAGGCTGTTTAGCTAGAGAAGGTCATTATCTTCGTAATAATGAAGTCTGATACAGGTAGCTCTCTTCGGATTGAAAGAGAGACTCCGCGAAGTGACTGATTTTTTTAACGCTTGTTGAGATTGGTGAACAATTTTAATCCGTTTCAATCCTGTCTTCCACTATACATAAACGCGGTTCACTTCATTCCCTTCGCCTGATCTCGTTACAAAAATTTGGACCAACGCAGAATCGTCTACCCTACTATCGTCGATATTGTTCAACTCGGACTATCCCATGCATGTCAATTAGCCAGATCATTGATGCATCCCTTTAGAAACGAAGGACATATGTGGAGAGACAAGGGTGTTTAAAGCGAGTTCTGATTTATGAACAGAGGTTAGACGAAGTTTGAGAAAGATAAGAAGAACTATGCGATGACGTCTATGTTAACTGAATATTGTTAGCATAAAACCAAATGCCCTTTTCAGAACCACTCTACTGTCTCGAAAAGAGATAATTTTTTTTACTTTTTCTATCTATGTGTTATATATTTGTTCTCTCTCTCTCTCTCGTATTTGTCCTTCCCTAGAGTAATTGGCCATATTTTGGTCATACCCTTACTATATTGTTGCTTGTGACCAGTACTGTGATGTCATGCCACCTGTGCCATCCCACTTTTCCCAATACAAAATTCCCATTGAGGTTATACAGTTCCAGGGTGTGCTTTTGTGGCTATATATCTTGAGGCTATAGGGACCCGTGTGTGTGTGTGTGTGTGTGTGTGTGTGTGTGTGTTGTATTTTCCCATTGATGCTTTAGTATCCCACTGCATAATTGCCATATGGCCCCTGAAATGGCCCTAAAATGCAGTAGCGTCACCGGGGGAAGAGCGGGTGGGGGATGGAACGGGGCTGCGGGGCTGACCGAAACCAAAATGACTGTCTATACAATTTTTGAATTTTGTGCAGCAAGGGGGTCCATGGAGGTGATACCATGAGTTACCGTACTGGGTGACACCATCCCTAGTGACGCTACATATAGAATGCTCAGATCTTTTGATAAGATTAAACAAGTAATATTGACGCCCGCTCCCCATAAAAGAAATAGAACAACAAAAAGCCAGGGATTAAAGATATATTCTAAACTGCACAGAAATAGATTAGAGATTACTCCCAGGTTATTCGTTTGAGAATCTTTATATATAAATCAAGAACCGACTGTTTTGCTGCCCATCACAGAAGTAATAGTCATGCACAAAAGAGACAGTAGTAGTTTTAAACTTGCTGCTATTTAAAAGCATATTTATTTTATCATATGACAAACTTTTTAGACTATGACCTTGTTGTAAACGTATAATTTGCTTACATATCGGGGGAAAATCCCTCCAACTCCCACGCTAGACCTAAGCGCGAAACAACTGGAACACGAAATATTCTTTTTAAAGATAGATGATTAAAATTATGG
This sequence comes from Potamilus streckersoni, assembly GCA_016746295.1. Lineage (NCBI taxonomy): Eukaryota > Metazoa > Mollusca > Bivalvia > Unionida > Unionidae > Potamilus > Potamilus streckersoni. The sequence goes on along the minus strand of JAEAOA010000467.1, from coordinate 68,996 downwards.
AGTGGAAACGTTTGGAATGCCTGCAGAAAAGTGGCAATACGTGTGGCCGAGTTGTCTAAGGTGTTTACCTTAATATATCACTCTCATATCCGACTTCTGTCAGTGTAAGTTCGAGTATATACATTGCATATTATGTGCTGAAAATGGCGTTTCCGTCCATCCTCCCGTCCATTTCGCACTTGGTTTGCTCAGCATTTGTGTTTTCTGTACATGAAGCATTGATACACAGTGACATGAACAGACATTTCAAATGCAGTGTGTCGCTATCTGTCGGAATAGTCTAGTAATTATAGGAATAGCAATTCATGCAATCATTCTTCAAAAATTTCGAATAATGAACCAATGACATTTATAAAGAACACAATGTTAATTAATAATAAATTACTAAAAATTAATAATTTAAGTAAGGTTATAATTTCTTTTTGTAGTTGCTTTTTTTCTTTTTTTCAATGACACCATTTTGTATTTTTATTATTGTTTTGTCTTGCGCTAATTAATTAATTAACTAATTAATTATTGATTTGTCCACTTTTTTGATTTGGTGGGAAGTTTGCCTCTTTTGTGTGTCTGTTTTAACGTAATACTACGCTTTGCCTGAAGAAATGAGTAAGATTTAGAAGACTTGAAAACATTATTACACTTTCTTGAGTCTTTAGCTAATAAATCAGTGTTTTCTCCTGATATTACCTATTGTGTGCAATATATAATCTCTATAGTGCATATGGTGCCTCTCGTTACCGAAAGCATTAACGTAACAAAATCGCTACTGTGCCCACATTTTTTCAAGCAATTCGTTAAAAATTACCTTGATGAGTCAGATATTACACTTTCTTGAGTCTTTAGCTAATAAATCAGTGTTTTCTCCTGATATTACCTATTGTGTGCAATATATAATCTCTATAGTGCATATGGTGCCTCTCGTTACCGAAAGCATTAACGTAACAAAAGCGCTACTGTGCCCACATTTTTTCAAGCAATTCGTTAAAAATTACCTTGATGAGTCAGTTGTAGCTTATCAAGATATCAGGTTACCGTAGCTACCTGGAAATATGAAAACATAAAAGCAATCACAATCTACTGTAATAGAGAGAGAGTGAGAGAGAGAGAGAGAGAGAGAGAGAGAGAGAGAGAGAGAGAGAGAGAGAGAGAGAGAGAGAGAGAGAGAGAGAGAGACTAATGTATGTATGCGTGCGTGTATGTGCGAGAGAAAAGGAATAACTTAAACTCCTTAAATCAGAACCCTCTTTGATTAGCGGGACGAGATATGAAGTTTTATTGTATTCCCATGGTTTTCTGGCAATGTTTTGTACGGATTAGTTAGAAATAGTACACACATGTTGTTTAAACATACTTGTCTAAATGTAGTTTTGAAATATCACTTGAACCTATAACATTTCAACATATTGTTTACTCGTAACTACAATATTGTGAAAACTGCATTTAAGACACTCAGATGTCTATGAGACCGTTATTAGTAAGGACGGATACTAAGAATTGGATCCAATCCCCTACATATGGTCGAAAAAGAACAGGAATGTGTGTTGCAGTAAACTTTCTCTACAATTAGATGGTTAAAAATATTCCCTGGATACGCTTTAAATGCAGGAACTTCCTGAGCCCTCACTAGGCATTCCATCCAATTGATGACTTCCACGTTTCCATGTTTTACGCCCCCTCTCCACCCCGAACAATTAATTATATTTCTAATTCAACTAATATTAAAAATTGTTTTTTATTTCGACAAAATTAGAGCTGGAGTTTTAAAAGTTTATGTAATATTTATAGGCATTTTCAAGTTTCAAAACCCTGAAAAGATATGACAATAAATTAGGAAATGAAGTCCTATAATTTTATAAGTTGTAGAAGCGTTATTTCGAAAAATGTGTTACTTTTCATACTAATGTTATGATGGGGCAATTTTCCAGAATGATTTTTTTTTCTCAGTCAACATTATTGAGGTGAGGAGTGTTATTATTGTGATATACGAAGCTATGTCTACGTAGAACAAACCTAAAAACAGTTTCTTAATTAACATGGGATTGAATTATGTAAGTCTCAGTATGCATATGAACTTCACAGAGGACGTAATAAACAAATGTCAGTTAAACAGTTTAGATTTTGTGATCCGTTTCATTCATAGATGAATTACCTAGGACATCCGTTCCGTTTATTGAAATGTCATGAAAGCTTTTAGTTTAAGCCAATGTTATCATTATTGTTGAAATCAATGCTTCTGCACTGTGATGCTCCTTAACTTCATTTACAAGACTTAGTGATAGCTGATTTGCTTTGACTGAAGAGGTATGTAACGCAGGGTTCTTGTTCTTTTTTGTTTTGCTTCCTATAATGTATAGCTCACATGACCATATGTCCAAGAGAAAATATGGTATGGTCCTGGGCTCGTATGTGTGTTTCATGTGTCCTCTAATGAGCGTCATTTCCGTCTGTCCGTCAACAATTGCTTGTTACCACTCTGGAGTAAATAGTTCTGATCAATTAAATTTTGGAATATGTCTTTGTATCGATAATGAGCGAGATCCATGATGTAAACATTGAGGTATTTCTGCCAGTTGTCTAAATTTTTACAGAATTTATAACGTTATTGTTCGATTACACTCTGGCTGGGAAACGTCCATCGTTCATAAGGTTAAAAGAAAGAGTTTTAATTATAGGGAAAATGATTCGTTTCTATGACGCTTACTTCTATCAAAAAAGAAGTTTAAATCTTTATTCCAATGAAATATTTTTTTTTTGTTTACATAAGGGATGCTATTTTCTTGCGTAAAATGTAATCATGTATTTACACATTCCAACATTTTGCAATAGGTCATAATGCTAGTTATATCAGTGTCTTCAATATGTGGAAAGTTTCATAAGGAATGTATAAACTAGACCAAAATGTGTTAAGCCAATGACCATGAAAAAATATTTATTTCATATTTCAAAAGGTAAAAAATGGAAATGGGTGATTTTTTTTTAAAGAATCCATCCAAATGGCAAACATGATATCTAGTGGACTGGCGTATCTTAGATGTAATGTTGATATGTGTACTTCGTCTTTTGTTATTAATATTTTTCTATTTGACTGCATGTATGTATGTATGTATGTATGTATGTATGTATGTATGTATGTATGTATGTATGTATGTATGTATGTATGTATGTATGTATGTATGTATGTATGTATGTATGTATGTATGTATGCATGCATGCATGCATGCATGCATGCATGCATGCATGTATGTATGTATGCATGTATGCATGCATGCATGCATGTACGTCCGTACGTATGTATGTTTCTGTGTATGTGTGCAGATTTAGTTTTTTCTGTCATTTCGAAAGATATGTATTACGCTGTCAAACTTTTTTTATATCAGTAATCCCAAGCAAAATCAATTGCCTAATTCCTATATAATAGCACCTGCTAAAAATATTTGAAACGGACAAAACTGTTTAATGTATGTTTGGAAACAAAATGAGTGCTATTGGCATGCTATAACTGATAGTAGAACATAGAGTCCAAGGGTTTGCACTTCCTTTCTGTCTGGTGTATATTTGTAATTCTCTCTCTCTCTCTCTCTCTCTCTCTTTATATATATATATATATATATATATATATATATATATATATATATATATATATATATATATATATATATATATATATATATATATGCTGCATCTATGAGTGTTAATTATTGTTCATATACGATGAAAACTTTCAAGTAATATTTCTAAATATTTTATTTATCCGATCATCGTTTGAAAAATTCACACAAACAGCAAAAATATTCTGTACTAGTTAAAAGTTAGTTTGTACATATATACGATACTTGTTGTAGACAATTATTCTTGATTTCGACAGCAACCCTTTATATTTTGTATTACAGTCCGCTCTAGATTTCATGATAGAGAACAGTTTATCTCTTTGCAACGATCCAGTCATAACAAACAGTTTGCCTAGTATTTTGTAAGGAAGTTCAATCCACATTGTTGTCGGCTTACCTTTCATTTCCCTGCTTGTACTGCATTGTCCTGGAAGGCTTCTCGAGTCGAAGTGATCCAGTTTATGACCCAGACTTTCCGGTTCATGTGATTTAAATAACATATTGATTGCCAATGTTTGGTTGGTTTAGTAAATAGAGGCAATTTAATATAATTTTGGATAAGTGTCTCCTTTAATTTATCCAAGTTTACTTTCTTGACATTTTGTATGTGTGCATGTATGTTGGTTCAAATGATCGGTCTTCTGAATTCTTTTACCTTTCCTTGATTATTATTTTTATTCAACAAAATTGAGAAGAGTATGATCTTTTTTCTATTGGTGAGCTATTCACTTGTTTGAGAATCAGTGGTTTCTGATGAGTTTAATCAAAGACGCTTAAATGCGAGACACACGATCGGGTATTTATAAACCTTTTTTAGTATCGTGGAAAAGTAAATATATGGCGTGTTAGGGTTGTTATCCTTTCTTCTTCTACGACATGAACTCAAAATGATTACATTTTATATCTTATATTCTAAAGGCAAAATATATTATTAAAATTTAGAGGTGTTCGCGATGTTGTAATAATTTTGTTGTTAGACCGCTTATCGATGCATTGATTTAACGGAGAATCCTTAAAAATGGGAGAAAAAATAACAGTGCGCAAGGGAAATATTTTTAAGATATGTTTTAGTTAACGCGATTTTTTGTTGACGAGCACATCTTTATTATGATATATAAACCTTATGCAAAGAAAAAACTATTTTTAGAGACATTATTTCCATTCCATTATCTTAACGACAATGCAACTAAAAAAAGTTTTAAAAAAGATGTGATGTGATATGATTATGATTCTTAACGTAGCTTTAACAATTTTTCAGTTATATCGCTTCGATATCTGCAGTGTAGCAGTTTATAGTGATGTCTAGCACTGGAGCATCATGCCACAGACATGTAGCATGATGTCCCACTCAGTCACATGATCCTGACACCAGGCCGACCAGTCCTAACTCTAACTACTTAATGCTGAGCCTCAATTGAGGCAGCTATTAGTACCAATTTTGTAAGTCTTTGGTATGACTCGACCGGGTATCGAATCCACGATCTCCCGCATCCGAAACGGACACTCTAACCACTAGGCCACCGGAGCGGGTAAATTTAAAAAAAGGAAAGAATTCCAGTGCATCATCTTTATTAATTATAATGAGATTCAATTGCGATGATTGATGAATTATCCCTGTATTTGTGTTTGAAAAACCACATAAAACTGAATTTAATATTGTCATAGTTAGTGATGATTTCTAATTGATTGATTTAGCTTATAACATTTGGTCATTCTAATGATATCTCTTATGACTGCACTCAGAGGTAGGAAATTCAAGACGCACGATTGATTGCTCGCAAGCTTGAATAACTCGAAACAACCGTGAATATTTGCTTTTTTATGCATCTGAGTTAGTTTCCACTATATATAGACAAACATTTTATATCATGCATTATGAAACAATTTTCGACAATTGGTGAAATTGTTTTCCACAGACGTCGTCAGCCGAGTTTCCATCTTTCTATGGATATTAGAATAATCCGCATTGAATATAATTTATTAGAAGAATGTTCAGATTCCATTGTCTTTGCCTGTTGATAATTCAAGAAGGGATTCTATGTTACTGAATTTGAAATGCATAAAACCGTGTTGCTTTTAACTTTTATCCATTTTCCATAACCTTTAATCAATGACTTTCAAATGCAAAATATGATTTCGTTTTCAGGATTGGATATCTTTGCCGCAATATTACTGGAATAATTTCATTTAAATGCAAAATATTACATTATTTCTGATTGGAACATATTTATTATTTGGTTATTAATTTTGTTTTCATCTTTGATGGTTTTAACGGCATTTTAATCCCATTATTGGCACAATTTGTGTGATGTAATGGTAACATGAGTGGGTAAAGACTATTTTACTTAATAGCCATTACAGTCTCTAGCGAAAGCAAATGTTGTTCGTGGCAATTGTAGTTTTTGTTTGTATTATTGTTGATAATCACATACCAGACATTAGTAGATGACTTATACAAAATAGTGACAATGGGAAATGCAATGTTAACATCAAACGTGATTTATATAACATTTGTTAAGTTGTTTAAAGAAGTTGTCCTGAATTATATCGGTGTTCCGAGTGACCGAGTGGTCTAGAAAGCTTGCCTTTATAGACCACTGATATAAGAACGATTGCAACTAACTTCCCGTGCGGCGTCGGTTCTTCCCGTTTTTTCCATGTTCTTCCTCCACCAAAACTTTTTGCCGCCATGTATAGAGTATCATGTGCTGTAAAGTGACATGAAATCCACAAACTACAAACTATCCCTCGATATGGATAAAGAGCAATGTAATGCGAAACTTTAGGCTGAAATTTTCCACTGTCCCTATAATTATAGATTATTGCATTTGTATAGGAAAATATAAACGAATTTTTCAGATGGCTATATTGCACGACATTGGAAGTGCAGTATATCCATCCGAAAAAACTAGTTCATATTTCTCCATTCAAATGCAATAACCTTTTTATTATATGCTCGTTTTGTTTCACTACCAAAGACTTAATAATAAAATTCACAACCAAATATATTTAATAATAAAATTTATTATCGTATGATTAAAATAATAAAGTTCACAATCGTAGATTATCGAATGCACAATAATAGCATTCATGCGCATATAGATCCTCCCACTGACCTTTTAACTTCACATCGTACAGCGCGCTCACGTGCATCAAGCGCGAGGAGTGAAATATGAAGGTGTTCAATATCGTGGAATAATGAACGATTCTGACAATGTAAAGTTAACGGAGAAAAATGAGCATATAATAAATAGTGTTACATTATTAGAAGTGGATGACTTCAGAGATTTGTACATAACAAGAAATGTAATGATCAAATCTTTAAATATTAACCAGGACTAGATGTTTGGTTACTATCCAGTACGTGGTTTTTATTGATATCCAACACACTCTTAAACTACTATAAAACACACCGTCTGTACTGATCAGAATATATTTAAGTCAATAAACAGTGTGTAGTTACCAAAAGAAAGTCATCTGCTATCCAGTACCCTAAAGTATACCACCAACACGTCGTTTGCAGTGACCAATACCCCACAAATACTTTCCAATATGACGTGAATAAATACCAACACAAAATCATCAATACACTGGGTCTACTGACTAATACCCACAACATTTAACGTCCTCTTCAGATACCTTCAAAGGCAGAATTTTTGTTTGTAAAATCTAGAATCTTTTCTTTCAAATTGTTAATTTTCAGAGTATGGTCAAAGTTACATACACGATGAATGTAACCGTATTGGTCAGAACTAGTGCAAACCAAAGTCATACACAGAGTTGTTCTGACTTCAGGGGATGAGCATATATTTAGTCGTTGCCTTAGTCTGTTAGTTATATCAAAGCCCAGAAAAAGAATATAATCTGTATTTACTATTTCATGAAATGATATGGCTACTATTGGATCCAAATCATGATTTTACTTCAAACTGTCAGGTGTGGTGTTAAATAATTTTTTTGGCGAAAGTAGGGTTCAGAAGGTACACTAAGTCTGGCTATCTCGGGTGATTTATATATTTGACACGTTCAAATGCTGAAATTCGAAAGATTTTTGTTAGCTCGTTGACAAGCTTTTTTCTGACGATGCCGTTGAGAAAAAGTTTGGCAGTTAACCTTGGAAGACACGATCTTTAACCTTCGATCAGAGTCCAGAGTAATTGGTGTAGGCTGGACTTCTACTCGTCATATAGGATACTTTAGTGCCGTTCTGCTCAGAGTTTAGACTGATTTTTTTTTGTACTCCTTCGCATTATCCATTAAGTGAAGCATGACACTTCCTCTACTGAGTTTTCGGTGTACAGCTATTAAATTAATTTGTCTTGCAACCATTTATCAATTACACATGTTCGCAAGAGGTAGATCCTTTTTTAAAACTACGTCCTTGCAAAAAGATGAACGTGGTTGGGGTCAGATTATAGTGGAGACAATAAAAACGATTACATGAATAAGATGTTTATTTATCTATAATTGAAGATAGAAAATCCTACACAGGACTCTGGTGCATAAATTCCAATATTGCATTTTTAACACAGTCATATGCACCGAGTCAAACAAATAAAAATGAACAATGTTATATTGTTCCTAACTCGAATGAATTTTGTAATATGTAACGTAAAGAAAATAGCCATTAATAAAGAATGAATAGAAGTTGAACAATATGATTGATTAATGGATCTATCACCTCGGATGATCAACGAATAATAAATTATTTAGAAATAAAGCACATGAAAATGATTAATCAATCTAATAATGTTAGCTGACTTTACTCAGCTAGTGACAATTACAATTTTTAAATAATAATGGATGATTTTCCCACTAGTAATAATGGTTTTTAAATCAAAAGTTGATATTTTTCGCTCAAATAGTGATAGGTCTAATGTTTTACACTCAAATAGTAATAATGACAATTTAGAAATATTGGGACATATAACCAGTAATGTCATGTTGACTACCACAAGTTATCTTCCATCCCATCACTCTGCCAGATTATCATGGAGCCACCACAAATAGTGCGCCTCAAGGTCTGCATAAGAATCAGTAGAAAATGTATTTTTCCTCCAGACTCGTAGGCCTAAAGCTTTGTTCCATCAACAAGAGATACCACCATTTTCCTCAAAGCCAGCAACAGAGAGGGTGAACAGACTATTTTGCCTGAGACTTTATTTATGAATAATAAAGCTTCGTACAAAAATGAAATCTGAATGTCAACAGCGTTAAATTTTCACCTCTAACTTTGTCTTTGTAGGAAACCCTGTTAGGTTAGCTTGTTATGTTACTTCGACGAAGTCATTTTCCATTTCATCGCTACGTGTATTCGTTTATATGTTGATCACTCATTTTTGATCGCACATTCTAAGCTCCTGTGGCATTTTTCCAAATATCCAAATATTGTATAAAGTATGTTACGATATTTTGACCTGGGAACACGCAAATTTATTGTTACAAAACCCAAATGGATAGCTTGCGCTTTTGGAAAGAAGTTTTTAAATTTGTTCATGTCCACGTCCCCTGAAAACCAAATATAATAAATATTTTTCAGCGTATAATTATCAACTCCGTTAAATTCAAGTAAAATATCGTATGTATCTCTGATGACTTTTGGAATTTGTTTATAACGCTGAGTAACGCTGTGTAACATAAATCACGTCTGTTTTTTATGCTTACCTCGAGATAATATTCTAGCTGGAAGGACATAATTTATACAGATATAATATCTCCTGAATGGGTTGAAAGATTACCGAATGTGATAGCTGCGTTAAATAATGAGATTACTCGTGCAATTTCCATGAAACTTATTAATGCAATTGATCCTATCTGGAGTGTGACAGTAGTATTAGGAAACAAGGGTTTTAGCCCACCCCACCCACCCCTCCCTCACCCACCCCCTTCCTCACCCACCCCCTCCCCACAAAACACTTTTTTCCTACTACTACTACTACTACTACTACTACTACTACTACTACTACTACTACTACTACGGACAGGTATTTTATAACCAGACAAAACAACAGGTGATGGAATGATATAATTCATCCAAGTAAGCTCTGTCATACAGAGGTGACAAATTTGTTAGAACAGCGCATGCGTGGAATACGATTATTCTAAAGACGGCAAATGGGTTTTATGATCAGTCTACCACAAGTTTTTTTATCAGATAACAGGATGAAAATTAAACTATGCATTAGAACGTTTCAGTTAACAAGGCGGAAATTAAACTATGCATTAGAGGAAGGTAAGTGATATTATATCTTAAGTTTAGATAAAATTATACGTTACTCATATTTTTTTTGGATAATTTTTTCATATTTGCTAACCCTCATTGGTAGAATGTCTGTTAACATATTGTCATTAATATGAAATTCAAGTAATAAATCATCCATATTATATTTGACTCCTCGTAGGTAAGACCGGATCTGATCAAGTAGTTTTTTGTAAGTTTTAATTGATGTTAAACATCCGTGCTTTTTTATCAAAAGTCTTGGTTCTACTTTTTTACACGCCGCAGTAAGTGAAACACCAATACCGGATATGATTAACAAAAACGGATTTAATGATAACCCACTTGAAATTATACCAGAACTGGTCATTAACAAGGGTAGATATGATATTACTCGAAGGATCTTGTTGTAGTATTTGTAACATTTTTTAACACAACGAAGTTTTTTATGATAATATTTATAGTATTGTATTAATGCGTCTACATCTTGTTTTGGAATATCTTTTGAAATATGATTGAAATCAACTATACTTCTTTTCATTATAATATTTGTTTACATAATCCCCAGTCTTGGTATTAGTAATTCAGCTGCAAATTCCAAGCACCAACTATAACCGACTTCGGTTGTACTTGGAAATGTAGTAAGTTCAAGTGTATATATTTCTTCAATACCTTTTAATATTAATATGGATACAGTTCCAGAAGACGTACCCAAAATATGTAATGGAGATGTGGTTGAAATATTAAAATCTCCAATGCTAATCACTGTAAATCTATACACACCATTAACTTCTGCAGCGTATTTGATAGATTTATTTTGCTGCGTCCATGTACTAGACCCAGAAGCAACAGTATACACAATATTTTTAATCTGTTTGTGAGGAATTTTAATCATACTCGTTTTCTCAACAATACTAGGAATTTCACTAATAATATCATTGAGTTTTGTGTTAATATCATTGAGTTTTATATTAATATTAGCGAGTGTAATGTCAACATTTGATGGATTTCCAAAAAATTCGTTTTTAAGTGTGTTTATCTTTCTACGAAAATTTAAAAATGTATTCACGTGACCAAGAAACTCAGTTTTGAGCGCTGTTATTTCATTATTGATTGGAACGTCCTGATCATCGACGTATTTTTTGTTTACAGCGTCTCCATCTATAGTTGGATATCCAAGATCTGTAATCTTATTCTGGTTCATAACAATATTCCCACTAAATAAATCACCAGCTTTTTTAACAAAATCATCCACTGACCTACCAGAATCTCGTATTTTACCTCGATTGTTAAAAGTCACAATATTACCAGTAACCGCATTAGGTATTCGTACAAGTACATCTGGCAGTTTTACATCACTAGTTTTTAATCGTCCTTCTTTGTCCTGGAAAATGACGACTTCATCAGGATCTACACTGGTAAGATTTATTAAATTATTGATTTCAGTTTTGAGCTGATCAAGAGTTGCATATTTGGATAAGTCACCTTGGTAACCTTCAGTGGATAAATCTCCTGATAGTGTTCCAAATTTTGTATAGTAGCTCATTATTTACTGTCCTAGATAAAATTATCAACACTAGTTTAATATTATATAAAATGGCAAAATCGTAGATACTAAACTTTGATACAGAGTGACTAGTGAAGCATAAACATAACAATGAACTTCCTGATTGTCATTATCTTATTGTTGGGCGAACTGGATCGGGAAAAACAAATTTGCTTATGAACTTGCTTCTTGGTGATAATTTTAACTATGACAGAGTTTATATTTACACAATCAATCCACAGCAAGATAAGTATGAGTTATTAAGCCAGTATAATGACAAACTTCGTGATGAACTTAAGGCTGGTGAAGATGTTTTTTATAATTAAGCAGCCAGAAGATCTTATTCCAATTAATCAACTTTGATACAGATGAACACAAGATAGTAGTTTTTGACGATATTCCTCTAAATAACATGGAGATAAATAAAATAAGATCCTATTTCTCACTGTCACGTAATAAACCGTGTAATTCTGTTTATCTCGCTCAAGGATTTTATAATGTTGACAGATTTTTTAGGCGAAATACGGGTTGTTTTATATTATTTCCAGGACTGGACAATGTTGACGTTAGAAATATTGCAAGCGAGCAATGCGGTGACGTGACAAAAGATAAGTTTATTGAACTTTACCGTAATGCTACAAAAGATAAATTCAACCTTTTCTTATTTGATAAACTTACGCATGATCCATCTAAAATGTTTCGCTGTTGTATTGATATTTACTTACAGTAAGGGGTTTCAATTTTATAAAATTTATAATAATAATAATGGACAAACGAGCAAGATACAGACAACATATAGAAGATTTTAAAAAAAACTTGCTCAATCTCAGGCATTACTTAAGCAAAAAGTACAACAAGCTCGACGTGGGCAAGTAACCGCTACAGAAGCAACAGCTACAATTTTCAAGCCGGTTACTGAAGCACTATTAGGTAAACAACCTGAAACTAAGCCGCTGTCAAAAGAAGAACTTAAACAACTGCAGGAAAAAGGTTTGGTTGGAATTGTTAAAGAACAACAGGAAGCAGCTGCTGCAAAACTTATTACTAGATTTGATGAAGAAAAAAGAAAACTAATTGAGGCACTTACAGCAAATATAGCTGATCCTGTGGCTAGACAAGCTGAAACAGATCGATTGATAAACAATCCGCTGGAACTTGAGCGCAGATTAGCAGAGTTAACAACGCAAGGAATAACAAATATTATAAAAAATTTATCAGGAGACATAAAAGATATCAGAGAGGAGCAAAAAAGAGTTGGTGATGTTACTGTAAAGTATATGGAGGTTGGAGATCAAAGACTTCATTTTATAAGAAGAGCAAATGATGAGATAAAAGATAATGAATATGATGATTTTTTAAAGAAAGAAAATATAATTGATATTAATAATATAAGCAGGTGGACTGATGCAGAATATCAAACATTAATCGATAGATTAGATGTAATATTTAAGGACGGAGTTACTGCTAAAGATGAAATAAACATGGTTACAGAGATTGAGGATATGCATCTACTTTATGATAGAATGAGAAATGGTGTCATTGCTTTAGTGTTTAAAAAAAACAGCAGAAAATAGTAGAGCAAAACCTTTTGGTAAAGGGTGGAGTTTGAAAAGGAAATTTGATACACTTGATAAAACTCGTGTAGAGAAAAATAGAGAAGAAAGAACAGGAACTGGTGTAAAAATATTTATTTCAACTACTGAAATGATAGGTAGATTAATGTTATTAATATCATCAAAAGAAGTTGGGAATGTTAGTGTTGAACTTGATAATGAAATCATTGACATACTTGATCATCTAAGATCGAGTGAATTATTAACATCTGACGAATATGAAATATTACACCGCGACTTAATTTTGTAAAATGATATAATATAAAAGGAATGCAAACAACATTATTACTTAACTCTAGTGAGTCTGCGATAGATAGCGCAAATTTTTCAGTAAATTATATTCCACCTATCCAACTAGATCCTACAAAACAATATGAAATTGGATTAATTTCTTGTACTTGCTGGAATGCTATACCTAACGTGAAAAATGATGTTAACGATGAAATGTATTTACTATGATTACAACAATTCCAATATCTACAACAAAAAAAAATTAAAAATTCCGCAAGGAGCTTATAATATTACTGATCTAAACAGGACAATCAAAGAGCTCATCACAAAAGCTGGCGGTGTGGCTGATAATTTTGAATTGGCAGCAAATTATAACACATTGCGAGCTAGGATAACTTTGAAAAATATAGTAATCAGTCTTGAACCAAGAGAAAGAAGTATTGCACAACTGTTAGGATTTACTGAATAAACTTACACTGCACTTGATCAGCTTATTACATATGACAGTGAACTGCCAATAAATATAACAGAAGTAAATACGATATTAGTAAATTGCTCTATTGCTTCTGGCTCTTATACATCAAAAGGTAGCAAAGGTCACACGATTTACAGTTTCTCACCTGAAGTTCAGCCAGGTTCTCTAATGCAAATAACTCCACGACATATTATCTATTATCCTTTAAACGTTGAAGATCAAATATCAAGTATAATAATGCAGTTGACATATCAATCTGGAGAACAGTTACATGTTAATAATGAAGTTGTAACTTATTATTTACATCTACGCGAGCAAAAGTAAAAATTATGCAACATCAAATATAATGAAACAAAGAAAAAAAGTTTATCGAAGAAAAATAATAGGAGGATTTTTTTGAAATATTTTTACTAACGTTATTGAAAATATTTCGGGTATAGCGCGTAAAGTTGCACCAATTGCTATTGACGCGGGTAAAGCGTTTGCAACTGGAGCTGCATCTGCCGCTGGGACTGCGGTGGGACAAAAATAGCTGATAAAAAAGGTGATCTACCGACTGCATCTGAAATAAAACAAGCTATCTCAGAAATCGCTTTAACAAAAGAAACTCAGCGAGCTATGATAACAACAACAAAAAAATTATTATCACCAAAGGGCGAGCAGATCATACAAAAATTAATATCTAAAGTAACAGTGCTGCAATAAAATTTTATATAATCTAATAAAATAAAATGTCTATTAAAAATTATTTCGAGTTAACAGAAACTTATGACATCGACAACGATGTGACAGAATTTGAGTATATTGAGTATCTTGATGAGAATTCTAACGAACCAAATAAAGCTGGTATCAGAACCTTTAACACCAGAGACGAAGATGTATTTCTACTGCCACATAAGGCTATGTTAAAAGTTCGTGGTCAGATTATGACAGTAGCCAATCCACATGCTGTAATTGCAGTTGGAGCAGAAATAGCTCTTATAAATAACGGCTGGAGTTTATTTAAAAGTGATAGATATCAACTGGCCAATCAAACTATAGAAGATATTTCAGGTAATCTACAAGTTGCAAGTACAACTATAATTATTTTTTCGTTTTCCGACGATTACTCAAGATCAACTGCAACGAATATGATGTGGTTTAAAGATACTGGACGGGGTATAGCTGAATCAACGGAATTTTTAAAGAGAGGTGCTATAGTACACGGAGCTAATGCAGATGAAAATGCTGGAATTGTTAGAAATTTTCTCATTGCTAATGCTGCTGCACTAGATATTGTCGCACCTGCTGCAGATGCTAATGCAAACGCCACAAGAGTTTCTATTACAGGAGCTTTTAATAATCTAAATATAACACCACCAGCTGCAGATGCAAACGGTACTGCGATGTTAAATTTACTTCTTATCACACTTGACGTGCGAAATCCACGCTATAACGAAGGTTGTGCTAGGCGAAGAAAACTTACAGCAGGATCACGTCAAATTACAATGATGGTTCCGCTAAGCATGATTTTCGGCTTTTGTCGCGATTATGATAAAGTATTTCGCGGAGTAAAACATACGCTTATTTTAGATCGAGCAGACCAAAACGATTGCTTGTTTAGATCTGGAGGGGCTGATGTACAGTTTATCATAAACAAACTTGCTTTGTGGATGGCACGTATAACACCATCAATCACTAAAATGTCAGAACTAAATAGCACACTTGTTAAGCATACAAACAGAATTTACTTTAAGCAGCATAAGATATATCAGACAGCGGTTCCAAATACTATTGACTACACGTGGAGGGTTACAACATCAAGCGAACAACTGCCGAGACACATATTTGTCGTATTTCAACAGCACGCTCGACGAGGAAACCAACAACAAAATAATGCAATATTTGACCACGCTGATGTTAGACGAATATACGCTAGATTAAATTCAAAGCAATATACAGAACGAGCTATCGAGTGCAATTTTGCTGATGACGCTAATAAAAATATTTCTCGACCATACATGTACCTGCTTGACGCAATGCAAAAATATCAGGATGTTGAAGATGGAACTCAAATATCAGCAGAGGAATTTCGTACGCTTTATCCTATATTTTATTTTGATATTAGTAAACATAACGAGCGAGCTGTAGACAGCACAGCGGATATTGAAATCACATGGACACTTGGAGTGGTTCCAATAGTGCCGTTGTACGTATACGCATTAGTGATTAGTGATAGATTTATCACTGAAGATTCTATTGGAGGTAAAATGACAGTTCAAGTTTAATCTATAGTTGTTATATAAAATGGCAAAATATATTATAAAAGAAGTATATTTGACCGATGGTCAAGTTAAAAAATTAGTAGCTGCTATTGCAAAGCGAGAATAGGTATCATTAAAAATTAATCCTAATATTTCTGATGGTGTTTTAACAAAATTAATGCTAACAAAAAATCAGGTAAAAAAGTATGATCGTAAAAAAACTTTTGTTTTAAATTTGACTGTTGCACAAATAACTGCGATGGCAAACGATATTGTTGTCAAAGTTGGTTTTCTTGGTCCAGCATTATCAGTATTAACTAGTACAATAATACCTAAAGTTTTGCCGGTGTTGGGAACATTAGGACTAGCAGCAATGTCAGGAGCAGTGTCTGACGCAACGAAGAAAGCTGTTGAGGGTAATGGTACCATTCGTGGAAGTGGAATAAAAAAATTGTAAATTTTATGTAAATGATATATTACAATGCCACAATGGAAAAAGAAATCACCAACAACAAAATCGCCAGAAAAAAAGAAAACAAGAAAAAAGAAAACAACAGCAAAACGCAAACAAGCAAAACAAGGAGGAATTATTCCGTTCGCTCCACTTTTGGCGGGACTAGCGGGAAGTCTGCTGCCAAATCTTTTAGGAATCGGACGTGGTCTAACATTACCAGGAACACGACCACCCCGTTGAGTAATTTTGATATCATTGATAAGTTAAAAGCGGTTCCTGGATTTCACGGAGTTTATTCTAAAGATGAACTCGCAGCAATAAAATCGCCGTCAGCTGTAAGTTCGTGTGTTATTAATATACAAGATTTTAATGACGGATCCGGTACGCATTGGGTAGCAGTTTAAAATAATAATTATTTCGACTCGTTTGGACTTCCTCCAAGCGATGTAATAAAAAAGTATATGAATAAAAAATTTAACAACATATATTATTCGTCAAATCAACTCCAACCTGTTGGAACGTCTGCTTGCGGATATTATTGTATAATGTTTATCCAACAGATGAGCAGAAATCTCAATTTTTTAAAATTTATTTTACAGTTTGACAAGCAACGTTCTCACGCAAATGATGAGATTGCAATTAATTTTATCTAAACTTATAAATATAATAATGTCAACATACTGTCTCAAGTGTAGAACTAAAACAGAACATATTGATGAAACAGCAGAAAAAAAACAAAAAACAACAGGATAATATTAAAAAGTTTTTGTGCAGTCTGCGGAAAAAGAAAAAAATATGTTTTTAAAGAAAGTGTCCCCAGCGACGTCGTCAGCGAAAAATTCCCCGGCGAAAAATTCGCTGGGATCTGGTTATCCTGATATTATTTTAGTCGACGACTAAAAATATAGAATGATATGCAATTGTGATTCTGAGAGATTTGTGTCTTGAGCAAACTAAAATTGTCGCATACTGTCAATGTTGTAACAACAGAGAAATAATAGGGTCAGGTATAGATATACATAAAATTATTGGAAAATTGCCAAAACCAAAAGGCGGTTTGACTTTGCCAGGTCATCGGTTTACAATCCGCTAGATCAACAACTAGATGAAAACGACAATCCATTGCCAGGACAAGAGCCTTACAATCAAGTGGATGCAATAGCAATGCGTCATGATATCTGTTATCGTGATCATGAAAACTCAAAATCAGATTGTGATAAAGTAATGTTAAATGAATTACGTGATATGGAGCCAACAAATCTACGAGAACGTTTTGATAGAAGATTTGTTCAGGGAATAATTGGAGCAAAATATAAACTCGGACTCCGAAAAAAGGATACGATGATCTTGCAGTCGAACTACACAGACCTAAAAAAAAGTTCCCACGACGTAAAGTTGTCGCTAATGTTGTAGATGATATCTGAGCAATAGATTTGGTGGATGTGTCGAATCTGGCTCCGTTTAACGTTGGCGCTGATGGTGCTCCAAAAAGATATTTGTTTAATGTTATAGATGTTTTTAGCAAATACGCTTTCAGTGAACCTGTTTCGGATAAGACAGGAACTTCAATGACTGATGCGCTAAGACAAATAATAACGAGTACAGAAAGAAAACCAAATAAAATCTGGACTGATCACGGATCTGAGTTTCTTAACAAAAAGTTTGAGCAGTTTCTAGAACAAAATAATATAAAAAAATATGTTACAGGAAACGAGGATAAAAGCGTTGTTGTTGAGAGATTTAATCGCACGCTGAACGAAAAATTACACAAACATATGACAGCTAAAAACACCAACAGGTACATCGATGACCTTCCTCAAATCGTAGGTGAATATAATAACACGAAACATCGAACCATCAAAATGTCACCGAATAAGGCTATTAAAAATCCGATATTAGCAAATGATAACATGTACCGCAGACATAAATTTAAGGTTGGTGATAAAGTTAGAATATCTTTGATAAAAAAGATATTTGCTAAAGGATTTACTCCAAACTGGAGCGAAGAAGTATTTGTAGTTGATAAGGTACTTTTCACAATACCTGTAACATATGCTTTAAAAGATCTGGCAGGGGAACCGATCGTAGGTAGTTTTTATGAACAAGAACTACAGAAAACTGAGCAGAATGATTTTGTTAATGAAAAAGTGATTAGGAAAAAAGGAAATAAAAGTTTAGTGAAATGGCGTGGGTATAGCGATAAATTTAACAGTTGGATCCCAACCAAACAAATTATGATATAATGCTATTATAAATTTCCTTATACTTTTGTTTGACAGATTTACATTTTACTGGTTTACATAATGATATTAGATATTGTCTGCGATCGTCAGAGATCGTCATTAGATTAAAAATTTTGACAAATATGAAATCGAATTTGATATTTTTCTGTCGGCCTGGAATTCTGATGTTTAAGGAAGGTCTGATTAGCTGCCAAAACAGTTGTTGTTCGGAAACGGTAAAATTAAATTTCATTATTTTTTGTAATGTGATACTTGGCATTATATCGTTTAGTTGTTGGTCTGCTGTAATTAGATCTGTCAGCAACAGTGACTATTTCACCATCATCATCAGTTTTGTTGTTATACAAAATATCATCTTCGCTATAACCAACAGATTTGTCTATGAAATCTTTGGAAAATGTAATACTATGCGTGACCTTATCGCTGGCGACCTTATCGCTAGTATCTTCTTCATATAATTCAGCGAGTCGTTTCATCAAGTCCATTATTATAATATATTTTTATCTAATTTGTTATTATAAGATGACTGATGAGATAAAATATCACCAAAAAGTTAATATATTAAATTACAATGAACTAGCCGAAGCGGTAAGAAAATGTTTGTTGGGTTATAATGCATATTCTGTTGACGTTATTGTAATGCAAGGTGATTCTCATAAAATATTGCTAACAGCAGCAGAAAAAAAAATTAATGAAAGTGCAGTAACGACGTTAAAATTTGATCATGATGATGTTATAGCATTTGCTCATCATTGTTTGACTAAAACCGAGCTATCAAATATCATATCTAAAACCAATCCTGGCATTGTATTCGCTTGAAAAAGCTGATTTTGTTACTCCATCAGCTACAAATTTTACTGACATAGACTTTATCTTATAATATTTCGCCGCAGCTGTAATCGATTTGAATTTGATCTCCTCATCCGTTTCGAGGTTTTTTGAAATAACAGGTTTTATTGGACATCTAAATTTAATACCATTACTAATTTTTCCTTTTCTCACATTTTCCTGTTGGGTCACTAGCTCCAGATTTTCCAATCGATTGTCTATTTCTACGTTATTGATGTGATTAATAACCAGACCATTGGGTATACTACCGCGTTTAAGCGCATATTTGATTCTGAATGACATACGACAATACGTTACGTTATTGTGTCTCCCTGCCTGTATGAATATTAAATTAAATTCCAAAGACGAATTAGATATAAACACGTATGAAGCGAGTCCATAATTTTAATTTAATTCTTGTCTGGATTGAACTATAGACCATTCTTAATGATATCTTCATAAATATTAAGATCTCGCGAAAACGAGGCTATGCTACTCAGATCGTGATTATACTGCATATATTATGTAGATTCCTTTTGCGAGAGAATATATTATATTGATCGCGGCTGTAATGGATGTAATGTATTTTATAGAGATTGTTTTCTTTTGCGTAAGAATACTTTAACTTATAGAATTACTGCTGAACATATTATAATGAAGAAAACCTACTTGATATGTCCATTCTCTAAACCGTAAGTTGATTTACGTCCTATTTTGAGTGTCCATTTTCTCTACAGCACACAAAATGCAAGTTAACGTTAGAGAAAAGAAACTATTTAAAGCATGAATTTTGTTTCTGATTAGGTATGGTTTAAATGTAGAGCTATGATCAATCAATACTGTGGGTAAAAGACGAGGTCAGAACAAAACATTTACAAAATGTGCGTAGTGGCACAAACTGCCCTTTGAACAAACCACGTCCCTAAACCAGTAGGGACTTTGTGGCTTCTTTTAAATAGTTTTGGGTTCATGTCGGTATGCCTGCATTTTAATTTGTATCAGTAGTCCACATCCTGCTTGTTTGTTTTGTGCTTGATGTTTTAAGTGCCAGGGGGTGGGAGGGACTGGGATGTTCCCTTTAAATTATATATTTTTCTTTTCTGAATCACTTGTCAACTCACCATATGGATATACGATTTTATTCATACAAACACATTGTTGTTGTTTCAATAACAGTCTGGGAGTTGTATATTTACCCACAAAACAACAGTATTATTATTTCTTCAAAGCTGTTTGAAAGCCATTCACACACACATAAACACACACACACACACACATATATATATATATATATATATATATATATATATATATATATATATATATATATATATATATATATATATATATATTTAAAAATCAAAAGACCATGCCCACAAACACAAAACGGTCCCTTATTTATTTGAACTTTTTCATTAATTATAATTAATATTTTGTTTTGGTTGGTAGATGGATGAATTTTAACAGACAATATGTACATGCAGATATGACATAAAGTAAAAATAATAGGAAAGAATCATATCTAGCAATAAAAATGTCATTTTATGTATGGGATATTCTGTTAATCTGTTTATTAAAATGATTATCTCTTTAATTTTAACAAAACCTTGATCTGCCAAAATCTGGTCCCCTGGCCCTAACAATTCTATAAAGCCTCGTTTTGGATTCGTTGACCCAGTGTCATATGAATCATGAATACATTCTATGAATGGTCTTTTGCTTTTATTTGTTGAAACATTTGTTATCTGTGGTCCTATCATAAAGTTTGCTTTAAAGCTCTCTTCTTATGATATCATAAAATGTCATAATTTTACTTTTATTAACCTTGTGGATAGATATTAACATTACTTGAGATGCATATTTAGTTAAAGGGAAAAATCTGCCAACCACCTTTGTAAAAGAGAAACTTTTTCGGATTATATTTGTGTCAGTAATGACTTAGTATAAACAAATATGGGTTATGTTGATTATTGCTGGCTAATTTTAATTTAAAATTGGTATCGGTTATTGATATTTTTATCACTTGTTCCAGATCAAATAAATGATTTTACGAGCGTAACATTATTGCACTGCAATATCCAGGTATATGAAAACAATAGAACTTACATCAGGCTATTGTCATAGCAATATATTTCGATATAAATTTATTACGATGACTTTTTATTTTAATGCCAATTTATTGAACTATAATAAAATTTAAGGTAAATTATTCGACATAGCTCTTTCTTTACTGAAGAATAAAATGCTATTTCCGCACTTATATGGCTTTGAAATGGCAGCGACATGTACCATTCATTTCATTTTTTTCATGTGTATTGGATATTAGTTACAAAAAATGAAAACTATGCTATCAAAGCAGTGGATAGGTCATTTAATTGACCAGGAAGAGGAGATTAGAGCTTGAAATAGTTGCTCTAGTAAATAAAAAAGTATATTTCCTATTTAACTCAACTCACTACAATTGCTGTTAAAATGTATTTGTTGTGCACAACCTTCCAAGATAAACATTCATTCTCTAGAAAAAATAATTTGAGTTATAACCCGTAACTTTTGTCATTCATACTAAATGCCTTTCCATCTACACTTGGTCCAATGCCGGACTTGGCAAATGAATCTGCTTATTCACTCGATCTAAACTGGTGCACCATTTTATGTTCTCGTCTTTGTAAATGCAGTGAGTTTTAAATGCTCAATGGAGTTTTTATATTATGTACCATTAAAATTAATAATATAAATAGAAATACATTTTATTAGATAAATTTATTGTCATAATATTATAATAATTTACATAATTTTGATTGAATTACTTCAAATGGAAATAATAACCTGCTTTTTGCAAAATGGAAATTTGTTATCCAGAAACAACAGCATTAGTGAATGTATATGCGGAAAGGAATCTTCATATGCTATACTTATTTTTTAATTTTCTAAATATTTAGTACTATAGTTAGGTAAAACCTAACAGGCCTTCTAAATGATAAATACTATATAAAATAAAACAAAGCGAAATATATATATATATATATATATATACACTAAAGTTGATAGTATATTTTTTCTTCCTATATTTTACATATAGATTTACTGATACTATCGAAGAACTGAAGCAAATTGATGATACACAGTCTGAAATGTCTAAGATAGACAAATTCGTCATCAATATAATACAATTTCCATGGTTGTTGTATGATTTCCACGAGAAGGAGGGAATATATGCGTAATTTATTTTCATGGGCATATGATCGCTACGGCATAACGGAGAGGAAAGAGGGAATATATGTGTAATTCATTTTCATGGGCATATAATCGCTACGGGAAGGAAGAAAATGTGTTTGTGTAATTCATTTTCAATGGCAAGGGAAAAAAAGGAGTGTATGTGTTATTCATTTTGAAGGATGTGAAAAGTGCTAACTTGCTAGAAGGATGGATTCTGGTCATCAATGGATGGATATTCGTAGATGAAAAAGGTAAGTTCTTATAAAAACGGTATACTGCGCAATTTGAATGATATCGATGATAGTTTTTATACGAAATGTTGCAACCATTCCGCACGTTCAATGCACTTGAATTATATATCTAATCACGGAGAGTGTGGTTGTGAGTCATTCAAACGTGAAGAGTGGAAACATTACAGTATTAAATGAAAGGATGAAAAAACACTAAAATAAAATTTCTCCAATCATACTCTTGGAACATATAAATGCGACCAAATTAAAATGAAATCAGTAAAAACATGTATGAAACTCTCCAGCATGATGGTAAGTGAATGAACTAGTTTTGTACATGAATGACTTTCTAATAAACTCTCAGTTAACTTTGCAATCAAATACCTTTACATAAATAATAATAATATCAACGACTACATTATTTCAGTATACTTCACATTCCCATTTACTGGCGGCAAAAACCTTTCACAAAGTAAAATAATGTGTATGTGATGTTTCGATCGTAGAGGAAAGAAAAATGTGTTTTGAGCACTTATCAGCGTGATTAATTTAGAGGTATTTTGCTTAAATTTAAATTTGATAGACTGATAGAGTCAATTTTGCAGTGTACCTAATACAAACCGATCATTGACATAACCAGAGTTAGAAATTGATTTTGTTCTTGCCATAGCATGGTGGGTTATACAACATAAACATGGCTAAAACTTCGTACGTTTAAAAATGACAAACTTTAGTAACATAAATCTTGAATTCTCTGAGTCAGAAAAAGTATTGAAAGGTGCATAGATCTATTTTGGAAATTATGCCATTGGTATGGTTGTATGGTCGAAAATCTTACAATATTTCATAACTCAAATGCACACGAGACAATAAGAAAGAAATATAAAATTCACCAATAGTTTACTGTAAAATTAAAGATTATACCCAGGAATAATTAAACATTTTGTAAACAGTTATATGTAAGAAGCAATTGTTTGGTGAACGTTTCAGTTGTGTGTATCACTAGACAAACTATTGTTTGTATTTATATGCCCTTGTTGTTTGCTTTGACAAAATTTTGACATTATTTGAGAACAATAGTTAGCATGTGGTTTTGTTATTTATTACCTGAAGTCCGTTACTATTTTCGGTCTTTTTTATGAATTGAAATTTACATTGCACTAAATCCATTAGGTCATGAAACTTGCAAATTATTACACAATATGCGTGAATGCCGTTTGCTTCCCTACGGTCGTTCATGTTCTTGTAATGTTTAATGGAATTTAAATTCTCAAATTCAGAACGTTTACAACATGTAAAGTTTAATTTCTACATGAAGGCCAATGATTTTAAAAGTTGTACTTGTTAATGCGTTTATGGTAATGTTTTGATGAAATTGTTGTTTTTTTTTCGAAAATGTTGATATTCATTAGACATTATTGTGGGCAGATATATTTAACGCAAGAATCTTAATGCAAGACGTACTGAAAGAATATTAATAAAAATGTGTATCATTCGTGATGTAACTCAATTCGAGTACTGATATTGTACCCATGATATCCTTCGCATTTTATGCAAATGTTGTGAATATTTTTTGTTTTGTTGATGTTACCATTGTTGTTCAAATCAGTGTTGTCCATCCGAAAGTATGCAGGCTGCATTTAAAGCACTTAGTGATAAATAATGCTAGCTGATTAAAAATACATAAAACTCAGGATGTTGTGTTTGCGTGTGCGTTAATTGCCTTGAATTTGTTATAGCTCAACTGGCCTTAAACCCATGTGTGGTCAGGCAATGGTCCAGCGTGGGTCGTGTGCTGTCTCTATTGTGTAGTCAATATTGCCTCCTTCGTTGCAATAATTGCTGGTCTTAACTTTGGTACCAGTATGTCTGATCCGATCTCAATCAAATTTTATTATGGGTTATATCAATAAAATCTCGAATACGTTAATCTCGCGTGACGTATGCTAATCAGCAGTCGTGCAGCTATATGGCTTACCACTGGATAAATTGTATTTCTTAGCCGATTTTAAGCAGATCTTGTACTTATTTATAATGATAATACATTATACTTATCATTAGGGAGACTTTTGGATATTTTCTTTGTGGCTATGCCATCTTGTATATGAGATGGATATTTTGATGAAACTTGGGGAAAAGGACATCTGTCATCGTGGATGAATATTATTATGAGTAAACATCATGTATATTAGTGATATGATATTGCATCTGATTGACCGAGTGTGCTAGAAATCTAGCAACAATATCTCTGATCGGACTTTGAATAAACTTTTTGAAAGATTTTATATTATCAAGATGTTCGCTGAATTTGATTATGAGGAAGATCAACGCATATTAATGAAATATACATGTAATTGAATAGCTGAGCTTGTTTACACTCGAGAAACCCAACTTGAGAGACAGATTATGTTTAAATTACCATAGTTTTCCATAAAAGTGATCATTTCAGCACACGATAACAGATTCCTTCATAATGTACAAATGGTGGTTCTAGCACACCATCGATACATTACATAAACAGGTTCATTTTCATAATGTAAAAATGCCGGTTCAAGTTCAGCCCATTATAGCAGGTTCATGTTGATACGGATTTACAATCTACCAGAACTGGCATCTTCCCTTATGACTACCATTTCCTAAGAGTGACTCTCTTAAGTATATAAAATGCCGTTTTTGCAGGTTTTATGTGGGTGAAACAATCATAAAACTTTATTACCCACCCCGGCGCTCCTGTTCCCCGACTACCACCACCTAAGCTCCATTCCCGACTACTGGTTTGGGTTAAAAAAAATTCGAACTGGACCAGCCCATCATTTCTAACATCCTTATGGACATATGTTAGAGTTGCATACCCATCTTCCATAAAGTAGCTTTTATCATCGTAATAGGTAGTGATGGGAATCGGTTGGAAGTTCATACATTTAAACTGAAACAAAACACCAAACAAATGCTTACATGTATTAACTTAACGCTTTAACAGCAAAGTCATATAATGATTTAAAAAATCTTAGACAAGAATTATTAAGACTAGATTAAAAAGTTATTCATATTACAAGTGAAACAGATGGTACAAATAAAATACAAATCAAATGTTTAAGTAATACTAAACACCTAAATCATTTTTCAGAATACTACTTATTCTTTTGTTTGTTACTCCAACTCTACCAGTAGTCAATGTTTTTGTTTAAGAATATTATCATGTCCACAGTGTTACATGTTAAACGAGCCCGTTTCTTGCTGAGAAGATGTCCTGTCAGACTAACTAGCCTCTCACTGGATACTGATGATGCTGGAATACTTAGGTACTTCCGAGCTAGTAAGCTAAGATGGGGGTAGAACTGGCAGTTTTGTTTCCACCAATGTAACATTGTGAGATTGGTATCAGATGGAGCAGCAGCTAGATATCTGGAAACCTCCTGGTGGATGAGCTCTGTTATTGGCTGTTGACTTTTACCGATGCAAACAACATCTTGCAACCAGTCATCCATGTCAACATTGACCTTTGCTTTCTTGTTTGGTGGACTAGGGGTAACCACATTTTTATCATTGTCATCTCTGATATTTAGTAGTGCTGGTATTATTGGCAGAGGTGGCAATATGTCTGAAGGCTGTTCATCACTAGTCCCTGGCTCCACTTTGACATTCACTTTGATATCAGCCATACCAAGAGCAACCTTCAAAAGCAGTGCATGTCCACCTGCCCGCTCACTGTCACGTAGAAACTCAAGTTCCTTCATAGTATGATTCAATAAACAGGCCAACAGAGCTAAATCTTTGTCCTGTGTTCTACTGTCAAGTTCTTGTCTCATTACATCTTTAAGTCTGGCAATTGGAGGTGGATCATTAACATTTGTTTCTACACATGTGGCAAGTTTAAGAAGTATTGGGATAACTTTATAAATGGTTGGTGATTTGCCTCCGCAAACGCTGTTTGTTGCATTCAGAAATGGTGAGAGAACTTCCATAAGTTTTTCAACCAATGCTTGTTCGTCAAATGTATAGACATAATTTTTCAATGTTGCATGGTGCAGCTGCTGATTTGCTTATGTTTGTGTCACTGATAATAGCCACAATAGCAAGTGTCTGCTCAAGCAGTCATTCAAGCATGTCATGAGTGCTATTCCATCTAGTCGGAACATCCATCTTGAGCTTGTGTCTTCTAGCACCTATGTCAAGTAGTAACTGCTGCTTACTCATTAGCAAATCATTTATGCTTGTG
Organism: Potamilus streckersoni; assembly: GCA_016746295.1. NCBI lineage: Eukaryota > Metazoa > Mollusca > Bivalvia > Unionida > Unionidae > Potamilus > Potamilus streckersoni. The sequence continues at coordinate 41,873 of JAEAOA010000467.1, read as the reverse complement.
CTTTGATGGAAAAAAGGTCACCAGTTTGCGCCTCTTCGCAATGATTCGTGACAGTTTTGGTATAGCTAAAGCTTTGTTCACAATAAGGTTGATTATTTGACCATAACAACCAAATCGAGTCCATTGAAGTAAATCAAAAGCCTTTATCTCATTGGCTGCATTATCAGTGACTCCAGTTGGTGTTGGAAGACTCCATCTCCTCTGGGTGACCAAGGGGCTTTCTTTTATATTTTTCCCAGTGTGACTGCCTTCAACATTTCGTGTTTCTAACACAACACTTTTATATTCCCAATCTTTGGAAATAAAATGTGCAGTCACTGTACTATAACTTTCTGTTTTTAATGAAGTCCATGCATCATAAGTAATAGCTATATCAAGAAGATAATGTTGTTCCTCCTCCGGGTCTTTCTTCTCAGCTAGTTTGGAGGATACTGATTTACGACCTGGAATTTCATACATGAAAATGTAAAGTTTGAAACATTTAGTTATGGCAGTCAAACAATGCAGGGCATACATTTGGAATATTCCTTGTGTCTGAATATAGTGAAAACAATGAATATGTGCAATGTTTAAGTTGACAGGACAGCGTTATAGTTAATGAAACATTGTTTAATTTAATTTATGTAATGTTTGATTTGACAAGACAGCATTATATGTAATGAAACACTGTTTGATTTAGGTGTGAAAATTCTAGCTTCAGCACCTTACAGTGTTGACGTCAAGAATCAAATGGATTAACTTTTTTATTTTCTCACTGTCAATGTAAATAATTATTAATAATTTATAGTGCTTTCATTCAAAACTTACTTTGGATTAAGAAACATCACAAAGTTTCTAAAAAAATTATGGTCAACGTGGCTCAGCGGAAGAACTTAGCCAACAAGGAGTTTGAAGAGTGCATCATCAATTTCTTTCTGCTTTGTAGCTGACATCCTCTCCATTGGCTTTTTAATTGTTCATCAATCTTTGTCTGTTTGGCTGGGGAGGGAACATCAGCACCTCTTGTTGATCCTGTTTCCTTGTAGTCATGATCAAGATGAAAGGCAATATTTGTAATATTGCCTGGAATATTTTTGAAATAAATTTGTTATATTGAAATAAAAGCAAACGACAAATAATTTATGGATACGTATATTAAATCAATTGAATCAAATCGTCAATACAAAATATGACAAGAAATGGAGGATTGAAATTAATATTAAATTTGCAAATATTTTTAATTTAATTTGCAGCATTTTAAAATGTGCTCTTTTTATGTTTTTAAATAGTCACATATCTTAGGGAACATTTGTAACAAACCTCAAAGATCTCTTTTCCATCATATATGCCTAAAAGCAGGATAGTCTTCTGATTATTTCTCTATTTTACGCATGATATTCACATGACATTACAACAACACATGCTATATAAGAAAAGAGCACAAAGTACACAATCGATTTAATGAAAATAAAACTGGATTTAAAATTTTAGATACTGGAATTCCATGAAATGTTTTGATTCTCCGAAACACCAGATGTAGACAGCATATATATGTGGTAACTTCACAATTGCAGCTCATTTTATATTAGGACGCTCATTCTTTTAATAATTTCATTCATCATTGATAACTATATTTTTTTACTAAATTATTCTAAAAGTTTTCAAGTATGGAGTATGGTTTTATATTTGGAAGTTATGAAGGGAATAAATAATTCGGCTCTACTGTTGAGGATCGGAAGGCTTATTTCAAACTGTTTACATAATCCCAACAATCTAAGACGGATCACGTGATAATTTTGTTTTGATGTAGCACCACAACAAAATTAGAATAGCGTTCCTATTTTACAGTATGTGTTTGCCAAATATAGAAAGAACCAAATGTATCCCCTCATTGATTTCAATAAAAATAGCTGGATCTACCTTTGTTTGCATACTCCTTTCTGCAGAGTTTGCATACGACCTTCGTCATAACTAAATTCTCCTTTGTCGGCGGACCCACCTGTGCTTTGTAAAATCCGAAGTACGTCCAAACAAAAGAATGAGCTTTTAATTTAGGATATGGATATATTGTTTTGGGATCTTTTTCATCAATGGCTCGTGTATATTTCGCGGAGTTTTAAAAATGTTGTTCGGAATGCTTGGTTTTCTTCCCAAGAATCAAGGGGAGGGAACTAGTATGTGCCAAGCATTTCACAGTTGTCTCCCGTACAATGCAATCGATTATGGAGTTTCACAATCGATTACCGAACTGGTTCACCCAACCACCTGACTATCGATTATAATCGATAATCGGAACAACACTAGTAACAGAACAGACCCACTTTATTAGGTTATGATAATTTGATTTGATCGTGTCTATTTACGAGATCATTTGAATTCCTCCTAACGCTGCTAGATAATGAGCATGCGTCAGCCCGATTTGATAATATTTCTTGGACTCCTTTAATGTGTTTTTCGACATCACCACCTGTAAATTTGACTGAATGCACCCTACTTACTCATCAAACGGACAAATTTCGCTATTCCTTAATTGATGACATTTTCAAAAATTGGCATAATGGTGAAAATTACTCGTTTTAGGACGATCGTAAAAATTGAATAAGTGCTTGTCTGAGTATTTATCCTCTTACACTGATTTGGTTTTAATTTCGTAAAATAAGCTGTTCGTGTTGGTAAACATAAACTTTGATGTGTACCTAATGAAACTAGTACATGAGCATCTGGATAACTCTAATACAGTGAAATAACTATAGATCCTTTTTCCTGTTCAAGTCTACTAAATTTTCATCAAAGACTTTTATGCTGAATAAACCAGCCACTATTTTATTAGTCCACACGACATCGTTAACTAGCTCGACATCTACTAATTTTCTGATGTTATCAAACACTGAGTTGTTCACAAGCTTAACTAAATCTTGTATAAATCGTTCGTGGCCTACGTTCTTTTTGCAGCGTTAAAACATGCCTCTTTCGAGATGAATTCTATTCAACTGACTCCTAAAGCTAAAGATTGCTTGGGATTTTTGGAAGAATCACGTACCAATATTTTAGCATGAGTTTAGGAACTAATTATGCTTTGTTTCGTTCTCCTCATCCTAATGCTTGTGAGGGTTCGGCATGTCCTTTACACTACCAAAACTTTCTCATGATATTAGGTAATTATTGTGCTGATCCTGGAGATCCTGCGGATAAAACTAATCGAATTCGGGAAGTAGACGATGAAGTCCTCACTGCTGAGCAACTCCTCTGAAATTTTCTTGGTCCTTATTTGAGAAACTTACAACCGGAATCGATGCGATGTTGTCTTTACATACATATTAATAGAGGCAAATCAATCATGTATCGAGACTCCTCGTTCAGATCGTAATCGGGCTAATATTTATTGTTGGCTTCGGATTGCCTGTGAGTGATGACGCTGATACATACTTGAATTCCTTTTAATGACAAAATTAAACATATTAACAAACCTAAAGTGATCCCGCTGATTATCAGTACAGCATCCCACGATAAACGTGGAGTGAAATAATACCGGCAAGGATATAAACCATAATAGTATAGACACTTCCCTGACATTTTCGAAAAAATTGGTAAGCAGCAGCTCGTCTGTGGTCAAGTTGATATTGTGATAATTTCCCATGATTGCCATCTTAAGTAGATCCTATATTTTAACGCATGAGCATAATCCGCATCGGTAATATTAAAATTTGTCAATAAGTTGTACAATTCTTAAGGTAGTAAAGATGACCCATCAGATTTATTAGAATCGTTCGTAAACTCCTTAGACTTCTTTGATGTCGTACACTCCTTAGGATAAACTTCTTTTCTTCTTCACGAGCTCGATGCAATCTGCATATTTCTTTGGTGTGCTTAAAATGTTTCGTTATATTTTATGAGATCTTCTAACAATTAGGTCATAAACTGAGAAATATCAATGAACTTAAATTTCTATAACGAGAAAGATTTATATTTTCTATGTTATTAGTAATGCATGTGATTTTTTGCTAGAACATCCCAAAGCATTTGACAGTCAGATTTGAACAGTATCCACGCAAATTATGCATCACTACCGTAATAAAAGATAAGTTGTTTTTTTTAAATTCCAATTACAAGCGTCATGAACAGCTCCACGGTATATGCCAGTTTAGTTTAAGACAATGATCTCCTACACGATCGTTTCCCAACAATTTGTTTCCAGATTGTGGTTCCTTAGCGCTGTCAAAATCAGTTTGTTTTGTTTGGATAAAATCAATTTAGCCGGTAAGACGGATTCTATTTTGTTTACTACTGCCAGTACAACACGTGTGAATTCTCCGACTCAATACTACTCACGACACATTTTGACCTCAGAATCATAACTTTTCACTAATGCAATCAGTTTGTACACAAAAATGCGCTGCACACGTTGATGATACGCAATTGTGTAATTTTTCATCGGTATGCTGGTCCACAGGGATGAACAAGGTTTCAATAATAGCGTATACGACGAAAGGAATCCTGATCTGTCAATGAAAAGTTTTAAATAATGCATGTTTCTTTCTTTGGAGAGTTTCGTCGTTAGGACAATGACACAATCAAAGGCATTGGCCGGAAGATAATCTTGTGTTCTAAACACGGTTAACAATTTTGAAAATAATAACTTTTCTGTTCGCTTTTACTGGTTTGTTTATGTTGTAAACACGAGATTTGTTTTTAAATCCAGCAATAGTGACTTTGGTGATATCCCCGTTGTCGTCCTTGAGAATGATGCATATTTCATAATTTCCAATATATATATATATATATATATATATATATATATATATATATATATATATATATATATATATATATATATATATATATATATATATATAGATATATAGATATAGATATATAGATATATAATGCCTACACCACCCTCGCACATAAAAAATTGATGCTGACATTATCTTGTTTTTTAATATGAAAATCTCACCGATCAACTCCAGTAAAATTGAGTGTGTCTTCTTAGGATATGTAACTCTCTCTCACTTTAAACCAATTCATGCGCAAGTCATTTATGTCATCAGCCGTTCCCGAATCCTGCGGCAACGAGCTGCGTCACGGCAGGTCTGGATGCACCAGCAGTCTTAGAAGCGGACCTGTACGGAGGCTGCTTAAGCCATAGTGTTGCCTTCCATTGACCTAAAGCAGAAAAAGATTTCGGCAGCCGTCTGAGCAACTAAGCAAACCTCTTCAGAATAGCGCTGGGGGTCATGAGTGGCCGAGTAGTCTGCTTTTTGTTACGGATCACTGCCATCCTAACTCTGTGTAGGTTCAAGTCTAAGTTTTCTGCGAATGTGGATATGTGAGAAAGCTTGCCAGTAGCTTCTCGTGGGTCGGTGGCTCTTTCCGTGGATTTCCCGGTTAATTTTCTTCACCATTAATACTGTGCTGAAAATGACGTTAAGCCCCAAAACTACAACAACATTAGGATGGCGTTGATTACCTCCATAGGCTGAAGAAGGGGCTGGAAAAGATGCCCTATAAAAGGCCAGTTTCAATTACCACTACCAGCTTACAGCGGCTGGAGGGAATCCCGATATTGCAATCGAAATTCAAAGAAATCACGAAGGTTCCTCTTACTCTTAGTGAGTGGAACATACGCTATCTACTGGATAGTGTAGAGGCTACCAGACCTGATAGAGGAACTTCCCTGATTGCAAGAGAACTTCCTCGCTACAAGGTAGAGATAGCAGCCCTGAGCGAGGCGCATTTGACTGAAGTTGGAACTGGTTACATCTTTTTTTCTGGAGTGGACTTTGCACCGATGCTCGTGGTGAGTCTGGAATTAGTTTTGCAGTCCAGTCGAATCTAGTAAATAAGTTCTTCAGCTCACCAAAGGGAATTAATGTCCGCCTAATAAAGCTGAGCTACTCTTACATGAAAAAGCAAGCCACACTTATTAGTATTTATGCACCAACTATGCACAACTCAACGGAAGTCAAAGAAAAGTTCTGCCAGTATCTGGAAGCTCTGATTTCTTCAGTACTAAGTCAGAAAAACTGATACTTTTTTGGTGATTTTAACGCCAGAGTTGACACAGACCATACCTCGTGGGAGGGAGTTATTGGTAGACACGGCAATGGCAGTTTCAACAAAAATGCTCATCCGCTCATGAGGATATGCGCAACATATGATCTCCTGATCACAAACGCTGAATTTAAGTCTGCCTAATCGTAACAAAACAACTTTGATGCACGACGGTCTCATCACTTTCATCTGGTCGACTGCATCTTAGTCCCTAGGAACAATTGGCAGAATATCCTTGTGACCAAAGCCCTGTGTAGTTGAGACTGCTTGACAGACCTCTGGGAACTGATATCCAATATGAATTTTAGAATTCAACAACCCAGATGTCCACAGAGAATTAAAACCCCAAAGCGCCTCAACTTATCTAGTCTGAAAGTCTGCAACATTGCAAGTTCTGTCTGAAGCTCTGACAAGTCAGCTGGAACCCACAATATCTTATACCAACGATGTAGAGCAATGCTGAGAAGCCTTTAAAAAAGGTGTACTATATTGCATTTGAAACCATTGGTGTCACTGCGCGAAAGCACCAGGACTAGTTAGACGAGAACATGAAGAAATAGGGTCCCTGTTAGATGTAAAGCATCGTTTTCATCGCTGTAACGGAAGATGCCTTCAGCTGTACAGAAGAAACTTTGCGAGATGCAGGACACATAGCTGATCTGACAATCTGATAATATTTAGTCCTTTGCCGACATACACGACGTAAAGACTTTCTATTGTGCTCTTCGTTTCGTTTATGGTCCATTAACAACAGACACAGTCCCACTCTTGAGCTCCGATGGCAGCACTCTCGTAACCGAGAATAAGATAATGAATTGTTGGGCAGAACACTTTGACGATGTCCTCGGCAATCTCTCTTCCATTAACGATGAAGCGATCAACCGTTTGCTCCATATGGAGATCAAAGGGATATTGGCTGACCCTCCAATAGTGCTGAACACTCTCAAAGCCATTGATCCCCTGTCTAGTGGGAAAGCTCCAGGAGCAGACTCCATTCCATCTAAGATCTACATGTCTGAAGGGCATAAGCTAGTGGAAAGAGATGTTTTGTAGGATATGGAAGCAGAGACGCCTACCACAGAAATTCAAAGATGCATCCATCACCCACATTTAAAAATCGCAAATGAAATCGCCAATCCTGCGACAACCATAGAAGAATCGATCTACTCTGTATTGGAGGCAGGATTCTCACCAGGCTATTGCCATGCCGTTGCAAAAAAAGTGTCAGGAACAAAATGTCCAACTATACAACACCTTCTAGGACTTGACTAAAGCTTTCGAAACTGTCAACCGGGAAGGCCTTTGAAAAATCATGGCCAAAATATTATAGCCAAACGTTTTCATTATATGGTGAAGTAATTTCATGACGGCATGCTTGCCAGAGGCCATGAACAGTGTAACTATTCCGAACCCTTTGCCAATACAAATGGTGGAAACCAAGGATATATCTTAGTCCCCACTCTCTTTAGCCTTATGTTCTCCGCCATGCAGATAGATTCTTTCAAAGACACTGATGAGAGAGCCGGTCTCCCATACCATACTGATGGGAAGTTGTTTAACCTTAGGAGCTTCAAGCCAAAACCAAAGTCAAAGTTGAGAATATACTCGACTTACCATTTGCAGATGATTGTGCCGTTAACGTAAGTTCAGAGGCAGGCATGCACCAACTTCGATCTGACTATCTTCTCCAGCAAGACCAAGGATCTGAATCATCCAGCTCCTGGAAAAGATTACATGGAAACATTCATAAGTCAGCAACCTGTACATCCATATCCCCACTGCAAACAGACTCTTACGGGCCCGGATTGGACTGATCAGCCATCTCCGGACCCACTCCAAGTGAACTGAATGACATATATGGTCCTCATCGACACCGATAGACGAATATCATCTTCAATGATTTATACGGTCAGTATTTGTTTCCTTAGAATATGGTGCGGATAATACTGCCCACATTAAACATTTTTGGCGTAGTGTTTAAAGTTAAATCACAGCTTTTTGTGCAAGGTAGCGGTAACCACGAACTTACTCGAAGCATATTGAATTTAATCTTGTTGACAACGACCACCGACTCACCCTAAATGCGTTGCTAAAACTGTTTTTGTCCTCTACTACTTTTTATGTAAACCAATAACAAGTCTTTATTTGCCGCATTATAAAAAGCTGGTTCCCGTATAGCAACCTTAGATTCTATCTTTCCCTCGTGATTTGAGCCGGGCAACAATCTGAAAAGCACTTGCAACAGGATATTAAGCTATGTTCCGTGGTCTAAGTAGCTAAACCCTTGCATATTTCCGCCTCTGATTTTTTTGACAAATCTATCGAATGGAAAAGGACTTTCAAAAACAGCGTGAAAGCTCTTTTCGAAGCCTGCAAAAACCTGGAAGCGCTGTATGAACTCCATTGCTTATACTAGTATTTGTTTTATTTAATTGTCTGTTAGTTAAATATGTCGGTAATGATATAACTAACGGAGCAAAGTTTGATCCTCTTAATCTCCCTGATGTGAATACAATGACTGATCCCGCCTATGAACATCTGCTTAAATACGTGGAAGAGATCATAGAAGTGGAGAATAACGGTTTGAATTACGTTCCCGAAATAATTTTATCCGATGGTCATAATATTGACTGACCAGGGCGTGCTATCATCAACTGCCGGTGCAGCAATATAAGCAGCATATTCACGTCTGGTGGTTTAAGCTGACAGCGTAAAAACGAGACCAATATTAAAATTTGCTAAATTGCATCACTCGCTCAGACTGAATTAAATTTATTAAATTTGACTACTTATTTGAACGTATATTTTACATGATGCGATTACCTGAACGTTCTGCGAAATGTTGGGCGGTGTCAGATGGATTACTTTGATATTATTTCTTCTGAGCTGACAGGCGTGTAAACTTGTCAATGCACAGCCGAATGTGTTAATAGCTAAGATGTCAACGGCTTTGACGAGCGATCTGTTTTACTCAGGTTGAAATTACTTTTTCTATCTTAGAAAATTGTCATGGTTATTTTTTGTCATTAAGTTCCTGTTCGTTTTAAGAATCGTCGATAAGGTCTGTCACGTCTTTAAGCGTGTAGGTGACCGCCAATGTTTTCTGAACTGGTAGATGATTTCCTTAGTCCATTTGGGTGTGTACCACAATGATTTCCTTAGTCCATTTGGGTGTGTACCCTTTCTCAAACTTACTTACTTGCGTGATGATTATCACTCGGTCCCCCACGTTACATCCTTGAGATGTAAAAATTAGCGCATATGTCACTTCTTATTTCTGACCACGTTGTCGGGTCATTAAGATACTACGGTGCCTTTTATGATTGTACTCTTCTACGATTTATGGATACCATCTAAACATCGGTTAGTGTCATTTATAGGAGAATCTTTTCCACATAATGTCTTAAGGTCATGTTAGAACACTCGATCACAACGATTTACCCTGGGTTTTGTGTGCTGTACAGCACGATGTTATTTCTTCAGTCATTCCAAGATGGCCTTGTAAAGTTAATTGCCATGATTCACGCATAATGTTTATGTTTTGTTTAAAATTTTAGTTATCGAGTCGAAGATCGATCGAAACTCCTTTAAATATTTGACGTGAAGACAGAAGCAAATTTGCTAAACAACGATGTTTGTCGGCAGAAACTTGTAACCTCTTATGTCCACTACGACCAGTACATTTCATTCTATCAAAATAATTTTGAACGCTAACTACACAACTGGCATCGTAAGGCATTTGATCCGGAAGCTTATCTTTCGAAATATTATGAAATTTCCCAAGAACGTAATCATTTTTTTCGATGTCTCAATTTGAAAGCATCGCTGGTGCTACCACTACTTCGTCTTCCCAGGTATTGCAGCCCACTTCATCTTTGTTTTTCACCTGATTTCAGCACCATTCTATGAAGGCGGGGTTATCTTCCCCAAAAATATTACCGAGAAGTCCTTGTTCCCTTAATAATGCAGCGTTCAGTTTAAGGACGTAATCTTTTTATCCGCAGCCACTTTAGTTAAGGCGACGGTCTATCTCGCTGTCAACATGACATCATGACCGTAAGGAGCAATGGCTATAAAGGCCGCATGAACTTTAATCGATACTGACTTTTACATTACGCTGTTGGGACGATTATTTTCTTCTAAGATACGGACAAAGCTAATCTCACTTGATTGAAAGGCATTTTATTTTAAAATAACTTTCGGTTTTTTTTAATTTCTATTTAGGCTTACAGCGTTTTATGTCTGCCAAGGATGGCATAACCAACTGATGACGTGATGATCATTTTCTTAGTCCTACCGTGCCCACTGCATCTAACAGTTTTCTCTGTCTCTCCCGAACCTGCCGATACTGCTGATGCTTCACCTATCGACACTGATACAAGATAAATTGTTAGGGCCGAAAGTTGTTGATCAAAGAAATTATTGCCGAAGCAACACAAGTGCACGTAGTCGCATTGCGACTCGTAAGACCACTTCCTCAGGCACCTCCACTAGTGGATCGGCATGTAGTCGCTTTGCAACTCGTGTGAGCACTTCCAAGAACACCACCACCGTGTTTAGGTCGTCGCTTCTTCATCGTGGCATTTTATACAGAGCGTATGCTATAACATTTTTGGAACAACTTCAGTAAAGCAAAGTATTTCCTGTATCACCATAATTGTCTTTCTGGACAGTTGAGATTACTTTCATTTTTACGTTAAGAACATCATACGTCATGTACTTATCGGACATGACGGAAGCTTAACAAAAGTAAATCGAAGCGAGCGCTGTCGTAATGTAAGCAGGAGTGTAGTTTATATTAGCGATGTTAAAAATACTTTTGAGGTCTCATTTTGGACATTGCCTCGAATTAATGGAGACGTGAATTCGTCTTACCAACAGGTTATCAGAAATGTGTTTTTTTTACTATCTGGTTTGTATGCTGTGCCACTTTCTGAAAAGTCACAAACACTTGCCTGTCAAGATCGTTGCCTGCTTTGTGTTTGTAACCCGAGCCGCCTTAAACTGCTAAATGTAAATCAGATTATGCTGGATTGCAATTTGATTCATGAATTTAGCTACCACCGATTTTAATTCGAGGGCGTACTCGACTAAGCGAAAAATTTTAGGGCTTCCCCACTGATTACCAACTTCGAATAAACTGTCCATTGCCAACCACAGAGGCTTTGTGCATGTATTGCTCAGAAGCATCCAGCTCGAGAATTAAAGTGTGTTTGAAGCCTTTAAAGACGGTGGTGATATCCATGCACACATAATACGGTAGCTCAACGGATGCATCACGCAAATATCCCTGTGAGCATCTGTCCAACACTGGTAAATCCTTCATTGTAATCATCCTGTCGCTAGAACACAAAACTAGATCTGAAATTTTCTCCGGTCACGCTAGCACCACTAGTATCACCGGGAACAGATCTGCCGCAGCAGGAAATTTATTACTGACCGTCTCTCCTTTGTACCACCACATACTCGTGGTGCACGGCCTCATGCAATCGTTGCCGCACGAACTCGAAGTGAGAATCATGCTTCCTTGAGACAAATACCTGATAATTTACTTTACGGTGTAAATATTGATTTCATATTCAGCATATTTGAATAACGACCACCCTTTATTTTGCAAAGTGATCTAAGCACAGTCGGGAAAATTCTTTGGAGTTTTGGCTAATGTCTTAACTTTACCTCGGATCTCCGGAAAGGATTTATGAGGTAACAAATACATATCCTCCTCTCGGTTTTCGGCTTTTCGAGGAGTGCTTGCATTCATTTTGGTAATATTGGAATCCTGATATTCGAAGTATAGCCGTTTATGTGTATGTATTCGTACAATTTCAAATAATCGGGAGTGAAATTAAGAACATGATATATTTTATACTGGTTGGGATACTTTATTGCCTAGAAACAGTCATCAATATTTTCGTAGGGATTTTGGATAATGTCACCACAGACGATTTAGGGCGTTTTCGGTGATTAGTCTAGTAATCGCAGCTCTAGTAGTTCGTGCACTACCAGAAATGTGCCCATTTCTAGAAATTCTCGAATTCCTATTGCTTACATTACCGGAAGAGAGATGCCCATCTAGATCCGATACAATTTTATAGGACTGCAGTTTTTTTTTCGAGAGTACGCGTGGCTTTCGTGTGAAGCTCATGGTATGCCTAGAATGCGATGTACGCATCTCAGTAGTTTGAGATGCTCGTATCTGTAGAAGATGCGTTTAGTGCGCTCTGCGCAAAGCATTACCCATAATTTAATCAAAAAAATTTGGACCTGCTGCATTGTCCTGGTCATTTCCGCTTCGGCGGTTTCGAGAACGATGAGAGCGGATTTCTCTGCGATTTCTGATGATTTGGCACTCATTTTTAAAAAATAACGTGGATAAAAACCCACGCAAGTTTTTAAGTGGCGTTGCACATTTTAGTTTCATAATTTCATACCATTGTTCATTACAATGTTTTATACGATGTAGGTACGCATCGAAGATGCGTGATGTGTTTGCAACATGTCAAAGGTATTTACATCAGATATTTACATCGCAAATGTCCTTGCACCTAAAGATATTTATGTCAGATGCGTTTACTTTGTTGTAAGTCTGTGATTTCAGAAATCTCGTACATTTTCGTGACCGGATAATAAATAAACTGATTAGTCTTGGGACTGCATCAACGACCCGGGATGATGGTTAATCTCCCATAATAAATATCATTAAACTCAAAACCCACCTAACGTCAGCGACCCCATTCGTACGAGCCGTTGCCCATAACAATCCCAGACACAAAACCAAACACCCACCTGATTATGCGCTGTAAATTAAAAATGATCATTTAATTTCCGGTTAGGGTAATACTGGTACGGAACATGGTATATTGGACGCATTATGTCCCTTAGCGATCATCAACCGGGAAAGTCCGCGGTAATATCGGTGATATTATAACTTCCAGGAGATGCCGCGATGTGTTGTTAACTAATTAATACGTTTCAGTTACATAGTAAAACAAAATATTTTTTCTCTGTAGTATTAAGAAACAAATTCCAAATATGTCCAAAAGTTACAGCAAAAAAAATTCTTAAGACGATTACTGATCTAGCTGTAACAGCGCCGAACGAGAATGAAATAATGTGATATCTTCGAGCCACATGATTTATGATAATGGCGTCAATTAAAAACCAATGAGATCCTGGTGTAATAACCGTTACTGCTTACACGTGACTAATGTTGGGGTTAGTAAATGAATAAAAGTTATACGATATCGTTATGGATTTCCATTCTTGCATTACTCGCTTGTTTAAGAGTGATGATGAGTTTTAACCGTTATACGATTTCGGCCCAATTTTGATAATAGCGAATCGATGACTCTTCGCGGATGGCAGCCGAATCTCCAGGATCCATTCTTGTCACTTTTGACCTACCAGTTGTCAAAGGTGGAAATAGAAGGAAGAAAAAAAATGAATTTTTCCCTCCCGACTGGATGTGCATGATATCTGCTGTTCATATTTTTTATCGTACCTTCCTCTCGTGCGAATAAATCGTTTATTTCTTTTTCGGCCATACTCGGCTTTTCTATTATTTCTAGTGCCTGCTGATGTGCGCGTTGAATAGTTCATATCATGTCAAGAAGTTTATTTTATTTAAGTCCATTTCGGTTAATAGAGGTTTGAAGAGCTTCTTGGCGACATGTCGCTGATTTCTTGTTTACACTTTTCTTCTAACACTTCCTGACGTAGTGCCGCACGCAGCTCCACTTATTTTCCGAACACGTCCTCACGTTACCGCTTGGATCTTATTTTCTCGAAATACATGATTTTATACTAAAAGCTATAAAGAAAGATTTTACGGAGGAGGAGGAAAGTAATAATCTTTAAAACCCTTTTATTGTTTTTTTTCGGTATAGTTTCAGATGAAGCGTTATGAAATCATGTTTAGAGCCGAATGTCACACGCTCGAATGGATATTGTGATCATACAGACCGGACGATAATACGAGAAACCTGTGTTTCTCGAAATATATCCAAGTACGTTCCAGTCAGATTGCGTTAAGTCAATGCTGTTGCAATTTCTATTGCGCCATAACGAGAAGTACTTGCATGTTTTGGCCATTTCTCCCAGTCGAGTTTAATGTCGTTAAACACTGTTTTTTATGTTCTTCGTCCACTGTGAGTTCTTAAAAGTTATCACAAATATGTAGCTCTGACCCTGGTCACTGAGGCCACCGTGATCCTTGTGGTCAATATTTAGCAATAACCCAAAATTATGTAATGGCAATCCGGCGGCAGAAAATGGTGTTTGCGTTTTTGTTTTTTTTTGTTGTTTTTTTTTTGTTCTTCACGTGAGTCATAATTAAAACGTTCATTTTTGGCAAATATTGTCGCACAAAACGATCGGAACTTTAATCGGTACCCGAGGGGCGTCCTCGACGTCGGATGAGTCGACGCTACAGCAAAACGTTTATAGCGTCAGAGTTATTATAACGGCAGCTGTAAATATAGGAGGATTATAAGGTAATTATTCTCACCAACTCCGACCAGCAACCGATTCCGTGACCAGATAGTTTCACGTGGGAATTCTGGCTAATAATAAGCTATCGCTGACCAGGGGTACGATGGTCGGCAGCATTAACATGAATGAAAGGTCTTTGTACGAACTGCCAACGACCTACTCGGATAAGCCTGACTTAATTTCCTCGTAAGCACCGTCATGACGTCATCTCGAAGCGGGAATGGATGTTAAACTCAGTAAAATTGGAGGCATCATGACGTGGTCAATCACCATGAGCAAAGATTCTACGATTTTATGGCAACCAGCATCCACACCCATCTTGGATTCCTCTCTAGCGAGTTATGGAACTATGAATAATTATGCCGTCCGAAAATGCGGGGGTGGTACGTTATCTGGCGAATATTACGTTACCGACATTATATTGCAAAATCCGGAGACGCTCGACGAAGCCATCGCCACCGACTTCAGAAATAACTTTGATATCTCCTTAGAACTTAAGTGAATAAAGCCTTAGGCGGGGTACAAAGTCAAATATTATTCACAGCAGAGTAGCGAAAAATATCTATCACTTCATCGTCAAAGTCAGGTATAACTCTGAACTCATTCATGAGCATTGAGCTTCGTATGAACAGCGCCTACTTTAATAATTTGTTAAAATTATCATAATCATATGAACAAAGAGAAAATGTCGGTGACCAATATTATCGTCGAAAGCCGCAAAAATCACGAGGACAGCATCGTTAACGCTTATCTTTGCAACATTGATATCGCTATTAATTTGACTCTCACAAACGTCATAGGACGTGGGCGAGATACAGTGTTGTTCACGGCACAATAGCAAAATGAACTTTGCAATCAATGAACGTTGCGCATTACCTACAGTAAAGACCTCATGACGAAACACAGCACTACTTGTCTTATCGGTAAGGATTAGCTTTTGGAGCTGATTCTCATTACCATAATGTAACCCGAATCAATAATAGCGGTTAGAGCTAGTAGTAGGGGAAAGTAAGTAACCGAGCTCAACAACCCCCTCCAGACCTCCAAACAAATACAAAATACCTAGGTAACGTAATAGAAAACCTATTGCAATCAATAATTGCGTTAAGAATCCGAGCTCAACAACCCCCTCCAGACCTCCAAACAAATACAAAATACCTAGGTAACGTAATAGAAAACCTATTGCAATCAATAATTGCGTTAAGAATCCGAGCTCAACAACCCCTCTCCCCACCCCTCCAGACCTCCAAACAAATGCAAAATACCTAGGTAACGTAATAGAACACCTGTTACAATCAATAATTGCGCTAAGAATCCGAGCTCAACAACCCCTCTAGACCTCCAAACAAATACAATAGAACACCTGTTGCAAAATACCTAGGTAACAGGTAAAATTTAATTACATGATCTTCCAGAATAAGCAAAATGATGTGTCAGACTCAATTTTCCAAATCATTATGATTTAGCAGAGCGTGGCGATTGTGGACTAAATTACACATTAGAATTCCAGTAAGGTAAGTGGTATTATATCTTAATTTTATGCTATATCATACTTCTTTTGATAATCTTTCTCATATTTGCTGATCCTCATGGGTATAATATCTGCTAACATATTGTCAATAATACGAAATTCACGTATTAAATCGTCCATACTATATTTTACTCCTCGTAGGTAAGAATTATTTGATCAAGTAGTTTTTTGTAAGTTATAATTGATGTTAAGCAGCCGTGCTTTTTTATCAAAATTTTAGGTTCAACTTTTTTACAAGCTGTTGTAAAAGAAACACCAACACCGGATATGATTAACAAAAACGGGTTTAATGATATACCACTTGAAATTATGCCAGAACTAGTCATTAACAAGGGTAGATATGATATTACTCGAAGTATTTTGTTATAATATTTGTAACATTTTTTAACGCACCAAAGCTTTTTATGATAATATTTGTAGTATTGTATTAGTGCGTCAACATCCTGTTCTGGAATATCTTTTGAAATATGATTGAAATCAACTATACTTTTTTTTCATTATAATATTTGTTCACATAATCTCAGGCTTGATTAAGTAACTAGTTGAGGTGTTTCAGCCACAAATTCCAGACAATACCAATATGACGCAGCAGTTAATTTTTTGTCATCTGCTATTAGCATAAAAGTTTCTTCAACATCTTTGTTTAACACAATAGACACGGTTCCAGAGAAATTATCAGTCGAGTGACGCCATGGAAATAAGGTAAATATATTAAACTTTGCACTGCTAAACACGGACAATCTATACACACCAGTGACTTTTGCAGTATGTTTGAGAGTGTTATTTTGCGGCGACCAAGTAGACATTCCAGAAGCAACAGTATAGACAATATTTTTAATCTGCTTGTGAGGAATTTTAATCATACTCGTTTTCTCGACAATACTAGGAATTCCACTAATAATATCGTTGAGTTTTGTGTTAATATTATCGAGTGTAATATCAACAGACGGCGGACTTCCAAAAAATTCGTTATTGGTTTTGTTTATGTTTCTACGAAAATTTAAAAACGTGGTGATGTGATTAGTAAAATCAGTTTTGAACTTGGTGATTTCATTGTTGATATCATCAACATATTTCTTTGTTACAGCATCAAAATCAGATTCTGGTGTTCTAAGATTATTGATGCCATTATTGTTCATGTTGAGAAATGCATGCATTATACCGCCATGCACCGACACGTACTTTGATTCTTGATCATCAACATATTTCTTAGTAGCAGCGTCATTATCCTCAGTTGGGTTTCCAAGGTATGTGATCTTGTTCTGGTTCATAACAATGTTTCCCGTAAATAAATCACCTGCTTTTCTAACATAATCGTTAACTGACCTACCCGAATCTTCTATCTTACCTTGATTGTTAAAAGTAACAATATTATTAGCAACTGCAGTAGGATTTCGTACTAGTACATCTGATAGTTGTACATTACTCGTCTTTAATCGTCCTTGTTTGTCCTGGAAAACTACAACTTCATTTGGATCTACACTTGCAACGTTTAACAAATTGTTGATTTCATTTTTGAGCTTATCAAGAGTCGCATACTTGGATAAGTCACCCTGGTAACCTTCTGTTAATAAATCTACTGCTAATGTTCCAAATTTTGTATAGTAGCTCATTATACATACCGTTCTATACAAAATTGTTGGTTTAATATAACATAAAATTATACGATGGCGAAGATAATAAACTTTGACACCGAGCGATTGGTGAAGCATAAACATAACAATGAACTTCCAGACTGTCATTATCTTATTGTTGGGCGAACTGGATCTGGTAAAACAAATTTGTTATTAAATCTTTTACTCAATAATAACTTTAACTATGATAAGGTGTATATTTACACCATCAACCCCCAACAAGACAAATACAAATTATTAAACGAGTATAATGATAAACTTCGTGATGAACTTGGCATTGGTGATGATATATTTTTGATAAAACAACCAGAAGAACTTGTTCCAGTGAATGAACTCGATTCGTCAGAGCAGAAGATAATCGTCTTTGATGATATTCCGCTAAACAATGAGGAAATGAATAAGATTAGATCATATTTTTCACTATCACGTAATAAAAGATGCAATTCTGTTTATCTTGCCCAAGGTTTTTATAATGTTGATAGGTTTATTAGGCGAAATACGGGTTGTTTCATATTATTTCCCGGACTAGATAATGTGGATGTGAGAAATATTGCAAACGAACAATGTGGTGATGTTACAAAAGATAAATTTATCGAATTATATCATCGAGCAACTAAAGATCGATATAGTTTCTTTTTATTTGACAAGCTAGCGCGTGATCCAACCAAGATGTTTCGTTGTTGCCTTGAGACGTTTCTATGATATAATTTTGTAAAGCGTATAAAAATAATGGACAAACATCAACAGAAAATCGAATTACTAAAAAATTTTCTCGAAACTCGAGCGGCTTTTAAGAAAAAGGTGGAAGAAGCTCGACGTGGACAAGTTCAAGCAGAAGAAGAAAGAACCAAATTTTTCAAACCTGTTACTGAGGCGATGCTTGGCAAGCAGACAGAAATACAAACATTATCTCCAGAAAAACTAGCAAAAATGAAAGAAAAGGGTTTGTTTGGTTTACTTGGAGAAAGATCAAAAGAAGAAACTGTAAAAATTGTAAACGAACTTGTAAGAAACATTGCTGATCCTGCTGCACGACAAGCTGAGTTTGACAGGCTAATGAACAATCCTCTTGAACTTCAACACGCAATAACAAGATTGACGGTTAATCCTGATGAGATAAGAGGTATGATGGAAAAATTATCAGAACAAACTGAAGAATTAACTGAGAAACAAAAAATATTACAAGAAAGTGTGATAAAAATGGTATCTTTTGAAGAATCTATAAAATTTTACAGAAGACAAGCTAGGTTTAAAATAGAATATGATGAGTATGAAGAGTTTATGAAAAAATATGATATCACTAATATTAATAGTATTCGAGATTGGCCAGAAGAAAAATATAAGGATTTGATAGAAAAATTAGAAAGAATTAAAGAAGTTGGTGAAAATGCTGCTGATGAAATTAAAGATGAAATAGATAAAAGAGATATTCCAACATTACTCAATTATATTAAAGATGGAATTATGGCTGAGGTTTTTCTTAAAACATCAATACAATATCGAAATAAACAAGGAGGTTATAGTAAAAGTAATTATTTTAAAACACTACTCAAACAATATGAAAACAAGCGAGATAAAAGATTACCGGAAGAAAGAACTGGAGGTGGAGTTAAAGTTTTTACATCAAACGCAGACATAGTCGATCGGCTAATGCTGTTGATATCCTCTAAAGAAGCTGGTAATGAAAGTGTAGAGATTGATAACGAAATTATTGATATACTTGATCATCTATGATCGAGTGGATTACTAACATCATCCGAGTACGAAATTTTACACCGCGATCTTATCTAAAATATTAGTATAATGCAAACAACATTATTGCTTGATTCGTCACAAATAACAGGAAACAGCGCGAATTTTACAGTAAATTACAACCCACCAATAGAACTAGATCCTGCAAAACAGTATGAGATTGGATTAATTTCTTGTACTTGTTGGAACGCCATGCCGAATATTAAAACTGGGATTAATGATGAAATTTTAATCGTTAATGTTAAACAATCTCCAACATCACAAAAAGAGTTTATTGATATACAATACAAACTACAGATTCCACAAGGAGCTTATAACATTACTGATCTAAACAGAACAATAAAAGAGCTTCTAACAAAAGCTGGTGGGAATGCTGATAATTTCGAATTAGCGGCGAATTATAACACCTTACGAGCTAGGATAACAGTGAAAAGAAATATGAAAGTCATCTTTGAAGAAAGAAGTTTTGGAAAGATGTTAGGTTTTACTAGAGTTTTATACTATACCACTGGTGAAGATAAATCTTTGACATTTGATGGAGAACTACCAGTAGATATCACAGAAGTAAATACAATACTCATCAATTGCTCTATCGCATCTGGATCTTATACGTCAAAAGGCAACCGCGGGCAAACGATCTACAGTTTCTCACCAGAAGTCCCACCAGGTTCTCTCATGCAAATCAATCCCCGACAGATTATCTACTATCCAATAACACCTGAGAATCAAATTACAAGCATTACAATGCAACTCACAGACCAATCTGGACGACAAATAGAGGTGAACAACGAGATAGTCACGTATTACTTACACCTACGCACTGCCTAGGCATGTGATTTTGTGTACATAATTTTATAAAATGAGACGAAGAAAAGTTTATCGAAGAAAAATCGTAGGTGGATTTTTTGGAAATATATTTACAACAATTGCAGAGAATATTCCAGGAATCGCGCGTAAAGTAGCGCCCATTGCACTTGACGCTGGTAAAGCTTTCGCTACAGGGGCGGCATCTTCAGCAGGCACTGCAGTAGGGCAAAAGATTGCTGATAAGATTAAAGGACCTTCCCCGTCAGAAATAAAACGAGTAATATCAGATATTGCGCCAACAGAAGAAACAAAACGAGCTATGATAGCTACAACAAAAAAATTATTGTCGCCGAGTGGTGAAGAAATAGTACGTAAACTTGTAAAGAAAACAAAACCGATGACCCCTGCTGCCTTTTAATTTTGTGTAACGATTATAAAATAAATGTCAGCTAAAAACTATCTCGACTTTGCAGAAGAAATTGATACTGACGATGCTGTAACAGAATTAGAGTATGTCGAGTATCTCGATGAGAACTCGAACGAACCGAATAAAACTGGGGTTAGAACTTTTAACACAAGAGACGAGGACGTGTTTCTACTACCCCATAAGGCAATGTTAGAAGTGCGTGGTCAAATATTAAATGTGTTAGGTGGTGATATTGCAGCTGATGCAGAAATCGCTCTCGTCAATAATGGTTGGAGCTTGTTTAAGAGTGCACGATACCAACTGGCCAATCAAACCGTAGAAGATATTTCGATGCACTTACCCATAGCGAGTACAATACTAAACATCGTTTCGTTTAGCGATGACTATTCCAGATCAATAGCCACAAACATGATGTGGTTCAAAGATACTGGACTAGGGACAACTACCTCTGGCGAGTTTATTTCAAGA
Organism: Potamilus streckersoni; assembly: GCA_016746295.1. Classification (NCBI taxonomy): domain Eukaryota; kingdom Metazoa; phylum Mollusca; class Bivalvia; order Unionida; family Unionidae; genus Potamilus; species Potamilus streckersoni. The sequence continues at coordinate 20,734 of JAEAOA010000467.1, read as the reverse complement.
GGTGTAAAAGTACACGGAGCTGATGCCGCTGCAGATGTTGTAATTGTAAGAGATTTTCTTAATGCTAATGCTAACAATTTTGGTATAGCCGCACCAGGTGCAGCTGCTGATGCAAACGCCACAAGAGCTTCACTTATTGCCGCTTGTAATAATCTTGGTATAGCCGCACCAGCTGCAGGCGCAGATGGTGTTGCGATGTTAAATTTTATAAACGGTGTTATTAGTGCACGTAACATAAGATATAACGAGGGATTTACCAAACGAAAAGCGTTTGCCGCAGAATCTCGCCAAATAACGATGATGCTTCCGTTAAGTACAATCTTTGGATTTTGCCGTGATTATAACAAAGTGTTTCGAGGAATAAAACATACGCTTATATTAGATCGAGCTGATCAAAACGATTGTATAATGCACGCCGGTGGAGTGGCTGAGGGACAGTTTTCTATTACAAGATTAGCACTGTGGATGCCTCGGATTGTCCCTTCATTAGCTAAAATGATGGAGCTCGAATCTTTACTAGCCACCTTTACAAAAAAGATACACTTCCAACAGAACAGGATTTATCAAACAGCCATTCCCAACGCGACTGATTACACGTGGCGTGTAACGACCACGCCCAGCGAACAACTACCGCGACACTTGTTCGTCGTATTTCAACGACAAGCACGTCGTAACAATCAGGAAATGAACAACTCCGTATTCGATAACCCAGACGTTAGACGAATATTTGTGAGAGTAAATTCCAAACAGTATCCCGAACGTGCAATCGAATGTAATTTTGCCGTAGACGCCACCAGAAACATCTCTCGGCCGTACATGTATCTTATGGAAGCAATGCAAAAATATCAGAACGCGGACAGTGGATCTCAAATATCAATAGAAGAGTTTCGAACGCTCTATCCCATCTTTTATTTTGACGTATCAAAACATTTGGAGCGTGTTGTGGGATCGACTGCAGATATTGAGGTCACGTGGACACTGGGCGATGTGCCAGGTCAACAGTATAACGTATACGCGCTATTGGTTAGTGATCGATTTCTGACCATCGATTCAATCAAAGGAAGAATGACAGTACAAGTTTAATCTAACAACTTGGATATAACATTATGAAAACCAAATACACAACTCGAGAAATATACCTAACATCTGGTCAAGTTGAAAAATTATCAGCAGCTGTTGCTAAACACAGCTCTGTTTCTTTGATGATCTCTCCGGAAACTTCAAATAAAATTGCAGTAAAAGTCATGCTAACGCAACAACAAATCAATAAACTCGATCGCAACAAACCTTTTGTGCTGAAATTATCTGTTTCTCAGGTAATTGCAATGTCAAAAGAAGGTGGATTTTTTGGACCAGCGTTATCAATAATAGCTAGCAAAGTTTTACCAGTACTTGGTACACTTGGACTTGCGGCTGCGTCAGGAGCAGTCTCTGGCGCAACGAAGAAAGCAGTCGAAGGTCGTGGTATCAAACAAATCTATCGTTAATTTTATGTAACAGTATAAAATAAAATGCCAACGAAAAAGTCGCCGAAAACGCCAACGAAAAAGTCGCCGAAAACGCCAACGAAAAAGTCGCCGAAAACGACAACGAAAAAGTCGCCGAAAATGCCAACGAAAAAAAAGACAACAACAAAACGCAAACAAACAAAACAAGGAGGAATTATTCCTTTCGCTCCACTTTTGGCGGGACTAGCGGGAAGTCTGCTGCCAAACTTACTAGGAATCGGACGCGGATTAACTCTACCAGGGACCAGACGTTATTGAGCAATTTTGACATCATTGAAAAATTGAAGGACGTTGTTGGATTTCGAGGAGTATTTTCCAAGGATGAACTCGATGACGTACCAACAGGCGGTTCTTGTGTTGTAAATATTGAAAACTTCAATGATGGCTCTGGCACCCACTGGGTTGCTGTCCACGATAACAATTATTTTGATTCGTTCGGACTTCCTCCAAGCGATCTCATAAAAAAATATATTTTTAAAAAATTTGATAAAATAAATTATTCGTCTAATCAACTACAGCCGATTGGAACATCAGCTTGTGGTTATTATTGTATCATGTTTGTCAGACAAATGCACCAGAGTAAAAGCTCTGGAAGTAAAAACTTTTTAAAGTTTATTTTACAATTTGATGAGCTTCCTTCTCATGCGAATGATAATATTGCAATCAATTTTATCTAAACTCCTTGATATAATAATGTCAACATACTGTCTCAAATGCAAAACTAAAACAGAGAACAAGGATGAGATGATGGAAAAAACGAAAAATAATAGAACGATGTTAAAAAGTGTTTGTGCAATCTGTGGTAGAAAGAAAAGTATGTTTTTGAAAAAACAAGTAGGATCTAGCGTTGATAGAGTTATCTTGATCGACGATTAATCTTATGAAACAAAATAAAATAAAATGAAATGCAATTGTGATTGTGACAAAGATCTTTGCATAGAACAAGATAAAATCATTACGTACTGTCAACGTTGTAACAACAGAGAAATAATAGGTTTAGGTATAGATATACATAAACTAATTGGTAAATTACCAAAACCAAAAGGCGGTTGGACCTTGCCAGGTCATCGGTATACTGGTCCTTACAATCCGCTAGATCAACAACTAGATGAAAACGACAATCCATTGCCAGGACAAGAGCCTTATAATCAAGTGGATGCAATAGCAATGCGTCACGATATCTGTTATCGTGATCATGAAAACTCGAAAGCAGATTGTGATAAAGTAATGTTAGACGAATTACATGATATGGAGCCAACAAATCTACGAGAACGTTTTGATAGAAGATTTGTTCAGGGAATGATAGGAGCAAAATATAAACTTGGACTCGGTAAAGAATTATACGATGATCTTGCAGTCGAACTACACAGACCTAAAAAAAAAGTTTCCACGACGTAAAGTTGTTGCAAACGCTGTAGATGATATCTGGGCAATAGATTTGGTAGATGTATCCAATATGGCTCAGTTTAACGATAATAAGAAATATATGTTTAATGTCACAGATGTTTTCAGCAAATACGCTTTTAGTATGCCAGTTTCAGATAAAACAGGAACGTCAATCACTGATGCATTAAAACAAATAATAACGAGTACCGAAAGAAAGCCAAACAAAATCTGGACTGATCATGGAGCCGAGTTTTTTAACAAAAAGTTTGAGCAGTTTCTAGAACAAAATAATATTAAAAAATACGTTACAGGAAACGAAGGCAAAAGCGTTGTTGTCGAGAGATTTAATCGCACGCTAAACGAAAAATTACATAAACATATGACAGCTAAAAACACCAACAGGTACATCGATGACCTTTCTCAAATCGTAGGTGAATATAATAACACGAAACATCGAACCATCAAAATGTCACCCAATGACGCTATCAAAAATCCAATATTAGCAAACGAAAACATGTACCGCAGACATAAATTTAAGGTCGGTGATAAAGTTAGAATCTCTTTGACTAAAAAGATATTTGAAAAAGGATTTACTCCAAACTGGAGCGAAGAAGTATTTGTTGTTGATAAAGTACTCTTAACAGTACCTGTAACGTACGCGTTAAAAGATCTGGCAGGGGAACCTATCGTAGGTAGTTTTTACGAACAAGAACTACAAAAAACTGAACAAGATGTTTTCGTTATCGAAAAAGTGATTAGGAAAAAAGGAGATAAAAGTTTAGTCAAATGGCGTGGGTATAGTGATAAATTTAACAGCTGGATTCCAACCCGGTCGATTTTATCGACTGCGAAATAATGCTATTATAAATTTCCTCATACTTTCGTTTGATAGATTTGCATTTTACTGGTTTACATAATAATATTAGATATTGTCTGCGATCGTCAGAGATCGTCATAAGATTAAAAATCTTGACAAAGATGAAATCGAATTTGATATTTTTCTGTCGGTCTGGAATTTTAATGTTTAAGAAAGGTCTGATTAACTGCAAAAATACCTGCTGTTCGGTAACGGTAAAATTAAATTTTATAATTTTTTTAGCAATGTGATACTTGACATTATATTTTCCAGTGGTTGGTCTGCTATAATTATATCTGTTAACGACGGTGACTATTTCACCATCATCAGACTCGTTGTTATATAAAATATCATCTTCGTTATAACCAACAGATTTGTCTATCATATCATTAGAGATTGTGGAGACTTTATCGCTGATATCACTAGTATCTTCTTCGTATAGTTGAACGAGTCGATTCATCATATCCATATTATAATATACTTTATATCTAATTTGTTGTTATAAGATGACTGACAAGGTAAAATATCACCAAAAAGTTAATATAATAAACTACCACGAACTGACCGAAGCGGTAAGAAAATGCCTGTCAGGTTATAGTTCATATTCCGTTGAGGTTATTGTAATGCAAGGTGATTCTCATAAAATATTACTAACAGAAGCAGAAAAAAATAAAATTAATGAAAGTGCAGTAACGACGCTAAAATTTGATTGCGATGATATTATAGCATTTGCTCATCATTGTTTGACTAAAACCGAATTACAAAATATTATTAATCATCATATCTAAAAATAATACTAGCATCATATTTGTTTGAAAAAGCTGATTTTGTTGCTCCATCAGCTACAAATTTTACTGCTCTGGGATTTATATTATAATATTTCGCCGCAGCTGTAATTGATTTGAATTTGATCTCCTCATCCGTTTCAAGGTTTAACGAAATAACAGGTTTTATTGGGCATCTAAAATTAATACCACCACCTCGTCCTTTTCTCACATTTTCCTGTTGGGTCACTAGCTCCAGATTTTCCAATCGATTGTCTGTTTTTACATTATTGATATGATTAATAACCAGACCATTGGGTATAGATCCGTTGAACACCTCGTAAACAAACCTATGACCAGTATAACAAACTCGATCTGTCGATGTTCCTCTAACAGTTACTATAAGATATCCCATATTGTTCATATAACTAAGAACTTTTTTAGTTTTTCTGTTTCTAATAATACCGCGATCGTTAGCCTCGTATAAATCAAAGACCGGATGCGGCTGAAACTCGTCTTGTAAGGATAAATTTTCAATATTATCATCAGTGACTTTACCGTTATAATGATATACTCGTTTCCCCTCTGGAATGTCATCGAAAAATAACGTGTAAATAAAATCTTTTCTAAACATCGTAATTATTGCAGTATTATCTCCCTTTACACTAATCGTATAACCCGCTGACGTTGCTTTACCAACAGATATTCCAGTAATGATATAAATAACCGAACCAAGTGCATTTCCAGCGTACAGGTTGTACTTCGGATAAACATGATATACCTCTTGCTCACGTGCGCTTGTCAGATTTACTGTCATTATATTATAGGTGATATTTTTTATCTCTAATTGTTGTTTAGCGCATGCGCAGTGTGCGGTAAATTATCAATTAGAGATTATATTATAATATAATAATGTTGAAATTGCGTGATATAGCCAAGAAGAGACTTATTGGAGAACCTGTTAAAATAGCGACTGCTTTTGCAGGTTTTGATAATAGTTATCAGTTTGATAATCAAAACGTTTTAGTAAATTTTTCTGAAACAAATCTCTTTCATCTGCTACAGACGACTGTAAAACGTGAGCTTGAAAAACACAAGGGTCTAAGATTGTTAGTGCAATATCACGTTATATTTTCAAAACTACTTGTGACGGAAGAATCTACTAACAAGGAAATTGCAGACCCTTACATCAACGCAAAATCTAGACGTGTTTTACTTGGTAGTGATCTTTTGTCACTATCTAATGAAATACACCAAGAAATTTGGAAAACAATAGAAGAATTTACCGAATTAGGTTCGGGTTGGAAGTTTGAAATGATCATGGAAATTTTGTTTCACACGATGAAATATGACGCATTACGCGGTAGTTCGTATATCGACCTGCCACCAAAAATAAAAAATAAACAGTGCTGTATAAACATAAAAAACGTCGATAGCAAATGTTTCCAATGGGCTGTTCTTTCCGCGCTATTTCCAGCAGAAAAAAATGCTGATCGTGTTGAGAAGTATATGAATCACGTGTCAAGATTAAATTGTGCTGGTATTGACTTTCCAGTGGCAGAAAATCAAATACCAAAGTTTGAAAAGCAAAATAATATTTATTAACGTTTTCGGATTAGATGAAAAAGAAAATGTCTATCCGAGGTATATTTCAGAAAAAGCTTCACAATCGACTATCAATTTACTGTTTTATAAAAATCATTACGTTTGGATCAAAAACTTTAACAGACTAGTTGGAAGACAGTATAATAAAAATAACAACAAAAAGTTCTTTTGTTATCGCTGTTTGCACGGTTGTAGAGACAATGAAACATTACAAAAGCATTTGCAGTACTGTAGTGACGTACAAAGAATAACAATGCCATCTAAAAAAGATAGCGTGTTACAGTTTGTCCATCATAATCACAAACTAAAAATTCCTTTCGTCATATACGTCGATTTCGAATGCTTACTTCAACCTGTACTTGGCGTAGAAAATGATCCTAACCAATCGAGTACAAGAAAAATTCAAAATCATGTTCCGTGCGGAGTAGCGTACAAGGTAGTTTGTTGCGCTGATTCGAGATTATCTAAACCAATCCAACTCTATCGTGGTAAAAATCCAGCTGTCTGGCTTCTCAAGCAATTGATCAGCGAAGTTGATCATATAACTTATCGTTTGAAAAGAGTAACTCCAATGTTACAATTAACACCTCAACAAGAATCTAATCACGAGCAAGCGAAAATTTGTTATATTTGTGAAAAAGCTTTTGACGATAACAATGTCAGGAAAAAAGTACGTGACCATTGCCATTTGACCGGACAGTATCATGGAGCGGCTCATGACCAGTGTAATTTAAAATTTCACGCTCCAGATTTTATTCCAGTTATTCTTCACAATTTTCGAGGATATGATAGCAATATTATAGTAGAAGCTTTTGGTGATCCTGATATAAAATCTCGTCTAAAACTCGATAACATCATCAAATGCATCCCAAATAATTTTGAAAAGTACATGTCAGTTACGCTAGGTAAATTGCGTTTTATTGACAGCCTGCAGTTTATGGCAGCCTCGTTAGATGAGCTAGTAAAAGGTTGTAGTAAATTTAATAACCTAAGAGACTGTTTTGGAGATAAATTTAATCTATTAGCTAAAAAAGGAGTTTTTCCATACGAATACCTCGACGACTGGAGTAAATTTGATGAAACATCTTTACCTGACAAAGAAAAATTTCACTCACAACTAAAAAATGAAAATATAACTGATGATGAGTACAGGTATACACAAGATATTTGGAAAGAGTTTGATTGTGAGACTTTTGGTGATTATCACGATTTGTATTTGAAAACTGACGTGTTATTATTAGCAGATGTTTTTGAAAGTTTTCGAGAAGTGAGTTATAATAATTACGGACTAGATCCTTGCTGGTATTATTCTGCCCCCGGACTGTCATGGGATGCTCTGTTAAAGTTTAGTAAGGTAAGGTTGGAATTACTGACTGATGTTGATATGTTCAATTTTATTGAAAAAGGTATCCGAGGCGGTATTAGCGTGATAACGAAGAAATATGCTGAAGCAAACAACAAATATTTGAAAGAGTATAATCCTGACCTTCCTTCGAAGTATATAGTTTATCTAGATTGCAATAACTTGTACGGCTATTCGATGGCAGAACCAATGCCGTTTGGTGGATTTCATTGGATCACGGCTGATCAATTTCTATCAGAGACAGAAAAAAAGATACCCGACGATGTTTCGTATTTCGTTGAAGTTGATCTCGATTATCCAACTTCGCTACACAAATTGCATAACGATTACCCTTTCTGCGCGGAATCGATGGTTATAGAATATAGTTTGTTATCAGAAGAACAACAAGCGTTTGCATTACCAAGACAACATTCTATGGTAAAGAAACTAGTACCAAATTTGCTTCATAAACGTAATTATGTTTTGCATTACAAAGCTTTAAAACAAGCAGTCGATGCTGGTCTTGTGTTGAGAAAAGTTCATCGCGTACTAAAATTTAATCAGTCGCCGTGGATGAGAGGTTATATTAACTCGAACACTACAAGAAGAGCTGCGGCAAAAACTGATTTTGAGAAAAACTTTTTCAAACTGATGAACAATTCTGTTTTTGATAAGACGATGGAGAATATTAGGAAACGCGTAAATATTGAACTAGTCAATGATGTCAATCGCAGAAACAAACTTGTGTCAGACGATGATTTTGTGAGCATGAAAATATTTAATGAGAATCTTGTTGCGATACAAAGAAGAAAAACAAATCTAAAACTAAACAAGCCGATCTACGTTGGAGCTTCAGTGTTAGATTTATCAAAGTGGCTGATGTACGATTTTCATTATAATTTTGTTAAAAATCAATGGCCGGCTAGTAGATTATTATTTACTGATACTGATTCGCTCGTATATGAAATCGAATGCGAGGACGTCTATCAGGATATGCATGATAATAGATATCTGTTTGATCTTTCCGATTACCCACGTGACAGTAAATTTCATGACGACACAAATAAAAAGGTTATTGGTAAGTTCAAAGATGAAATGAACTCGAGCGCTATCAAATACTTTATCGGATTACGTAGTAAAATGTATGCCGTATTGTTAGACAATAATAAAATAACAAAAAAAGCAAAAGGTCTGCCTCGTGATTTTGTTAAAAAGTTTATAAAATTTGATGACTACAAGTACGCGCTTGATGGTGGTGTTAGTTTTATAAGAGCTATGTCAATTCGGACAAATAATCATAAGCTCGAAACAGATGTCCTTATCAAACGCGGTTTGAGCAATTTTGATGATAAACGTTATTGCGAAAATGGGGTAGATACATTTGCACTTGGGTATTGTCATGATGATAGAGATATATTTGACATTATCTTTGCAAACTAAAATTTTATCTAAACTTAAGAAATAATGTTTGAAAATTTGACAGTAACAAATAGCTACAGTAGCAAAATCAAATATCTAATGATGGACGACAAACCATTGACAGTTGAAATTAATAATGAAACATCAGGCATATGCTTTAGTAGTACCCGTGACAAGTTAAAACTTTCGCTCATCAGATCTGATGACAGCGAGTATTTTAATTATCTCGAACAATTGTATCAAAAGTTGCTAGCGGAATTTAACAACTTTCACTGTCCGATTAGTCAGCATAAATACACCAAACTTACAATTGATCTTGATCGGTCAAAGGTGTATTTTATAGACAAAAAATACCCTCTTAACAAATCACAAATAAAAGATTTGTTTGAGTCCCGTCGTTATGTGAGCGGTAAAATAAAGTTTAGCCTCTATCACCATGATAATGAAATATTTTTGATATCTACAGTTGAGACATTAACAGTTGGTAATGAGGTATAATACCACTTACCTTACTGGAATTCTAATGCGTAATTTAGTCCACAATTGCCACGTTCTGCTAAATCGTAATGATTTGGAAAATTGAGTCTGACACATCATTTTGCTTATTCTGGAAGATCATGTAATTAAATTTTACCTGTTACCTAGGTATTTTGCAACAGGTGTTCTATTGTATTTGTTTGGAGGTCTAGAGGGGTTGTTGAGCTCGGATTCTTAGCGCAATTATTGATTGTAACAGGTGTTCTATTACGTTACCTAGGTATTTTGTATTTGTTTGGAGGTCTGGAGGGGTGGGGAGAGGGGTTGTTGAGCTCGGATTCTTAACGCAATTATTGATTGCAATAGGTTTTCTATTACTTGTTGAGCTCAGATTCTTACTTTCCCCTACTACTGAGCTTGGGCATGAACAGGGTCGCCAAACAGCTATTTTCACTTCACCAACATATAGCCTGCTAAAACATCATTTTTACTCTGTATGTGTGTGTATATATAGCGTTAGTGCATAAAAGGGGATGCGGTTTTTAACACATGGTATCTCCTTTTCAAAATGGACCTGTTATCATGGGTGTGCTAGAACCGGCATTTATACATTTAAGCAAATGAACCCATTTATCATATGCTACGCTATAACCGTCATCTTTACGGACGAGGATGAGGGTTGGAATTTTTTTGTGCCTCAGTGGCAAGGTGACATCAGTGATGGTCCAAAAAGATAGATGCCGATTCTGGCACATTCATAACACTGCAATGAACCTAATTATGATATGGTGTCATGTTTTGTGATAGAATCGGTATTTTTACATATTACTACTGACACAGTTGTTTTAAGCTTAAACTGTATTTCGGACAAGCTGCTCAGGTGCAAAAATAAGTGAGATTTGCTTATATCAATGAGATACCTTGATTTTACTGACTGTGTTTGTTGCTTTTTAAGACTAGTCACTTTATTTCTCAGCAAATTCATATAAAAAGAAACCGTAAATATTACTTATATTGTACTGTCCGAAAAAATTTGTGTCGTAATATAGAGTATCATATGAAATTCAAGATCTTATAAAGTTGGTAAATAGGGTGTTGTCATCAAGTACTGGTTGAGAATGTTTATAGATACGAAGATTGGTTGCACAGGTTTTATTCTTGCAATGCTACAGACGTTTGTAAGTGAAATAGTCAAATGTTAATCTATCTAAGACAAGTAGGTGTGACATCAAAGCCAATGGGCCTCTTGGATTTTGCCTTTTTTTTCCCTTCATTTCTGGCTATGTGAATAGTGTATTGACCTTTCAAGGTTTAAGTATGTTCATTCTGCTGTTCTGGTACATACACCTGTAGCATAAAAATGAATCTTTATTTTCTCACTTATGTACTGTATTAAACTGATAATGTTCATATGAAAATAAACTTTTAATTATGGTAGATAAAGATGATTTTGTAACAATATTTTAGGTGTATCTCTTAGTAATACAAGCATGATCCCTAGTAGATGGGGATAGTTTTAACTTGATGTGAAGATATAGAATTAATATTATATTTTTAATATAAAGATTGTTTATTGAACAATACTTATGTAGATGCATTTACGCGCGCATGTGTGTGCACATTTTACATGTTTATCCATTTTCGGAATATGTTAATCAGTTTATACACATTTGTAACCATATTAGAGGCTGTACTTCATGAAAAGACCCAATTATCTTACATTATGAGTTTGTGCAGGTTGTTAATTAGTATAAAACGATGATTAACTATGGTAAAGGATATAATTAATATTAGCTGAAGAATTTAAATAATTATTGTTCGTGATTATTGCTCATCAGAATGACTTCATTTCTAAATCATTATCTCTAGTGGGCTTATATATCTAAAGTATAGAGCGAAAATGATTAACACAGTGCAAAGTAAAGAGCAAAAATGTATTTTGTTAGTAGCTACATACGAGTAAAAGAAATCTAACTAAAATAGGAAGAAATTGAAATAACTGTTCATTTTAAATATTCTCATACGTAATACAATTCCACTTCTCCGTTTTAAACATGTTTATGCAAATGTGTATGTGACAGTGGTTTTTCAGATATTGGATTTTTTATTGTTTCACCTTGCAAAATTATCTCTAATTATTGTTCTTCAGTGGTGGAAAATCGTCCATTGCCCATAAATTGTGATCAAAGAGTTTTCAGTTGCAAATAATAGTTTCTAGGACAATTAATTATTATTTCTTAAAGTAACTTGAAGTCTTTGATCAAATAAAATATACTGGAGATTTGATTTGATTTATCAATATAGTGGATGGTGTTTTTGGTACGTAAATATAAGTTAAATCTAGTTTTTACACAGTATAGTCTATGCAAAAGAATAATAAAGTACTATTTTCATTTAGTTACAGCCGGTCGTTTGTTTTATTTCTTGCATTTAATTGATTGACGATGCAGACATCTGAACAAGAGTGAAATATACAAAGCAAATGATGCGTAAAAAAGATTATCTGCATGCGTTCTAAACTTGATCAAGACAATCACTTTTTAATGAATTTATTTAGTAAGAGAAGCATAATCTCTAGTAGACTGGGGTAGTTTTAATTTGATGTGAAGATATAGACTTAATTTTATATTTTTAATAGAAAGATTGTTTATTGAGCAACATTTATTTAGATGCGTTCTAGCGCGCGTGTCTATATGTGTGCAGATTTTGCATGTATATCCTTTTTCGCATTATGTTTGTCAGCTTGTACACATTTCTGATCTTCCGTCAAATTTCCATCCCACCAAAATATTTTACGTAAAAGTGATTTGAAAGGAAAAAAAGTAGCGTATATCTGAGATTAATATGACATAATTGAAATGTTGTAGATTCTGACTTTGATTCATTAAGTTTTAATTAAATCCATGTCAAATTTGTCTACTCTATGTCTTTCCATATAGCATAATGTGACCAATGTAATTCATTGCAGGTCTACGTTGAGTTACACACGTGCTTGGGCAGAAATATTAAAATCATAAACATGAAAAGTTGCTGTTTTAATTACATACCAATTTTCAATATAATATGCAAACGTGAAATAATAGAAAAGGTGTAGGTTTCATTGCTTTATCCATCTGCTGTAATTACTGACCATAAAAGATAAACTTTTGAAAGGATTATTTGCAAAATTTGTTACAAATGTACTAAATTAATTCATGCACGCCAAAGGAAAAAATAATCAATAATAATTAGTAAAGATTCTTTTACATGCATACGATACCTGTGATTGTAGTGGGAGTCAGTATAGTAACCATTTTGATTAGAATGTACTTTGTGTCGCTTCATGATATATTCTTCGTCTTTCAGTTAAATGCACGTTTGTTGAGTTTAACCTGAGTCTAATACGCAGGATAAGAATGCTGTAATTCTCTTGTTACATTTATTCTGATAATATGTGCATTAGTTAATAAATTCAAAACCAGATTTGAAAGAGCAAATACTGAATTAAAGTTATTTGTATGTGAATGGTTCATCTACGTGTTTGCATTAGCATACATATATGATAAAACCTTAAATGTTATTCACTGCAGACAACTGGAATACAATTATTTAAAATGCTTTTCTTGCATGGAAAAGATATTTATAATTGATGCAAAGTGTAGGTAGTTCGATGAAAACATTTTCTCAAAAATGCACAGAACGTTACATTTAGCACAATCAGCTTCTAAAATACGAAAAACTGATCTTAATTATTCTAGCTTTTCACAAAAAGATTAAGGTCTATGGCTTTTTATGAAGGAATCATGTTTGGGGGCTTCTTCAGAATTCATCCTTTTTCCACGATTTGTCCTGAGTTATGTTACCCTTGTTGCTACAGACAAATACAAGTGTCAGTCAAGCTGCTTGATTGCATTGACAGTCAGGTGACGATGAGCGTCGATTCACGGAAGGCAACTCAATAAACCCAAAAATATTGAACCGATGTAATTATTTGAGTTACCTCACTTAAATGAACTATACTTACTTACTTACATACTTACTTATTTACTGTATATATGTATGTATGTATGTATGTATGTATGTATGTATGTATGTATGTATGTATGTATGTATGTATGTATGTATGTATGTATGTATGTATGTATGTATGTATGTATGTATGTATGTATGTATGTATGTATGTATGTATGTATGTATGTATGTATGTATGCATGCATGCATGCATGCATGCATGCATGCATGCATGTATGTATGTATGCATGTATGTATGTATGTATGTATGTACGTATGTATGTATGTACGTAATCAAAATAAGATTTGAAAGAGCAAATATAACATTAAAGTTATTTGAATTTGAATAGTGTATCTACGTGTTTGCATTAACATACATATATGAGAAAACCTTAAATGTTGTTCACTGCAGACATCTGCAATAAAATTATTTCAAATGATTTTCATGCATGGAAACGATACTTGTTATTCATGCAAAGTGTAGGTAGTTTCGATGAAAACAATTTTTGAAAAATGCACAGTACGTTATATTTAGCCCAGTCAGCTTCTTAATTACGAAAAACTGATATTAATTATTCCATTTTTCACACACAGAATAAAGTCCCGGCTTCATCCTTTTTCACAATTTGTCCTGAGTTGCGTTACCCTTGTTGCTACAGACAAATACAAGTTTTAGACAATATGCTTGATTGCATTGACAGTCATGTGATGATGTGAGTCGATTCACGAAAGACAACTCAATATAACCGAGAATATTCAACCGTTGTAATAATTCGAGTTACCTCCCTTGCAATGTACAATACTATACTATACTTCCTTACTTAACTGTCTTACTGTCTTACTGTCTTACTGTATGTATGTATGTATGTATGTATGTATGTATGTATGTATGTATGTATGTATGTATGTATGTATGTATGTATGTATGTATGCATGCATGCATGCATGCATGCATGCATGCATGTATGTATGTATGTATGTATGTATGTATGTATGTATGTATGTATGTATGTATGTATGTATGTATGTATGTATGTATAGTAGTAGATGAAAAGGCTGATTCTGGCGCAAAAGTTATCCCCATCCTCAAAACAAATACAAATTACTTCTCTTAAGACCTTAAAACACCAAAGTTTTTTCACCTACACAAAAACTAAAGGCTGATTCTAGCGCAGATATAATTGTATAAGGTAATTACCTCTCTCAGTAGATGAAAAGGCTGATAATTGTATAAGGTAATTACCTCTCTCAGTAGATGAAAAGGCTGATAATTGTACCAGAACGGTGCAGGTCAGTTCACAAGTAAGTGATATTATACCTCATTACCAACGATTAATGTTTCAACTGATGATATCAAAAATATTTCATTATCATGGTGATAGAGACTAAACTTTACTTCACCGCTCACATGACGACGGAACTCAAACAAAACTTTCATTTCTAGTTTGTTTAGAGGATATTTTTTGTCGGTAAAATATACTTTTGACCGATCAAGATCAATTGTAAGTTTAGTATATTTTTGTTGACTAATCGGATCATGAAAGTTTTTTAATTCCACTAACATCTTTTGATACAATTGTTCGATATAATTGAAATACACACTGTTATCAGATCTGATGAGCGAAAGTTTTAACTTGTCATGTGTTCCATTAAAACATATACCTGATGTTTCATTATTAAATTCAACTGTCAATTGTTTACCGTCCATCATTAGATATTTAATGTTACTATTATAGCTATTTGTTACTGTCAAATTTTCAAACATTATTTTTAAAGTTTAGATAAAATTTCAGTTGGAAAAGATAATGTCAAGGATAGATCTATCATCATGACAATACCCAAGGGCAAATGTATCTACCCCATTTTCACAATAGCGTTTATCATCAAAATTACTCAATCCACGTTTGATAATGACATCTGTTTCAAGCTTATGATGATTTGTCCGTATAGCCATTGATCTTATAAAACTAACACCACCACGAGCGCCGAGCGCATACTTGTAGTCATCAAATTTCATAAACTTTTTAACAAAATCGCGAGGCAGACCTTTTGCTTTTTTTGTTATTTTATTATTGTCTAACAATACGGCATACATTTTGCTGCGTAATCCGATAAAGTATTTGATAGCGCTCGAGTTCATTTCATCTTTGAACTTACCAATAACCTTTTTATTTGTGTCGTCATGAAATTTACTGTTACGTGGGTAATCAGAAAGATCAAACAGATATCTATTATCATGCATGTCCTGATAGATGTCCTCGCATTCGATTTCATATACGAGCGAATCAGTATCAGTAAATAATAATCTACTAGCCGGCCATTGATTTTTAACAAAATTATAATGAAAATCATACATCAGCCACTTTGATAAATCTAACACTGAAGCTCCAACATAGATCGGCTTGTTAAGTTTTAGATTTGTCTTTCGTCGCTGTACTGCGACAAGATTCTCATTAAAAATTTTCATGCTCACAAAATCATCGTCTGACACAAGTTTGTTTCTGCGATTGACATCATTGACTAGTTCAATATTTACGCGTTTCCTAATATTTTCCATCGTCTTACCAAAAACGGAATTGTTCATCAGTTTGAAAAAGTTTTTCTCAAAATCAGTTTTAGCTACAGCTCTTCTTGAAGTGTTTGAATTAATGTAACCTCTCATCCACGGCGACTGATTAAATTTTAGTACACGATGAACTTTTCTCAACACAAGACCAGCATCGACTGCTTGTTTTAAAACTTTATAATGCAAAACATAATTACGTTTATTAAGCAAATTTGGTACTAGTTTTTTGACCATAGAATTTTGTCTTGGTGATGCTGACGCCTGTTGTTCTTCAGATAACAAACTATAATCTATTATCATTGATTCCGCACAGAAAGGATAATCGTTATGTAATCTGTGTAGTGAAATAGGATAATCGAGATCAACTTCAACGAAATAGGAAACATCGTCGGGTATCTTTTTTTCTGTCTCCGATAGAAATTGATCCGCCGTGATCCAATGAAATCCACCAAAAGGCATTGGTTCTGCCATCGAATACCCGTACAAGTTATTACAATCTAGATATATGATATACTTCGAAGGAAGGTCAGGATTATACTCTTTCAAATATTTGTTGTTTGCTTCAGCATATTTCTTCGTTATCACACTAATACCGCCTCGGATACCTTTCTCAATAAAATTGAACATATCAACATCAGTCAGTAATTCCAACCTTACCTTACTAAACTTTAATAGAGCATCCCATGACAGTCCGGGGGCAGAATAATACCAGCAAGGATCTAGTCCATAATTATTATAACTCACTTCTCGAAAACTTTCAAAAACATCTGCTAGTAATAACACGTCAGTTTTCAAGTACAAATCATGATAATCACAAAACACCTTGCAATCAAATCTATTCCAGATATCTTGTGCGTATTTGTAATCGTCATCGGTGATATTTTCATTTTTGAGTTGCGAGTAAAATTTCTCTTTGTCAGGTAAAGATGTTTCATCAAATTTACTCCAATCGTCGAGATACTCGTATGGAAATACTCCTTTTTTGGTCAGTAAATTAAATTTGTCTCCAAAACAGTCTTGTAGGTTATTAAATTTACTACCGGCGCAAACAGCGCTGTTTACTAGCTCATCTAACGATGCTGCCATAAACTGCAGGCTGTCAATGAAACGTAATTTGCCTAGCGTAACTGACATATACTTTTCAAAATTATTTGGAATGCACTTGATCGAGTTGTCGAGTTTTAAACGAGATTTTACATCAGGATCACCAAAAGCTTCTACGATAATGTGGCTGTCATATCCTCGAAAGTTGTGAAGAATAACTGGAATAAAATCTGGAGCATGAAATTTCAAATTACAATGATCATGAGCCGCTCCACGATACTGTCCGGTCAAATGACAATGGTCATGTACTTTTTTGTTGTCAGGGTCAAAAGCTTTTTCACAAATATGACAAATTTCCGCTTGCTCGTGATCGGATTTTTGTTGTGGTGTTAGTTTAATCATTGGAGTTACTCTTTTCAAACAATCAAATATGTTATCAACTTCGTTAATCAACTGCTTGAGAAGCCAGACAGCTGGATTTTTACCTCGATGTAATTTGATTGGTTTAGATAATCTCGAATCAGCATAACAAACTATCTTGTAAGCTACTCCACACGGAACATGATTTTGAACTTTTCTTGTACTCGATTGGTTAGGATCATTTTCTACACCAAGTACAGGTTGAAGTAGGCATTCGAAATCGGCGTACACAACGAAAGGAATTTTTAATTTGTGATTATAATTGACAAAATACAATAAACTATCTTTTTTAGATGGCATCGTTATTCGTTGTACGTCACTACAGTACTGCAAATGCTTTTGTAATGTTTCATTGTCTGTACAACCGTGCAAGCAGCGATAACAAAAGAACTTTTTCTTGTTATTTTTATTGTACTGTTTACCAACTAGTCCATTGAAGTTTTTGATCCAAACGTAATGATTTTTATAAAACAGTAAGTTTATAGTCGATTGTGAAGCTTTTTCTGAAATATATCTGGGATAGACGTTTTCTTTTTCATCTAGTCCGAAAACGTTAATCGAAAAATTATTTTGCTTTTCAAACTTTGGTATTTGATTTTCTGCCACTGGAAAGTTGATATCCTTAAAATTTAATTTTGATACGTGACTAATATACTTCTCAACACGACCAGCGTCTTTTTCTACTGGAAATAGCGCAGAAAGAACAGCCCATTGAAAACATTTGTCATCGACGTTTTTCACGTTGATGCAGCATTTTTTATTTTTTATTTTTGGTGGCAGGTCGATATACCCAGCGCTATTAGGGCCGCTGCCGCGTAATGCGTCATATTTCATTGTGTGAAACAAAATTTCTTTGATTATTTCAAACTTCCAACCTGAACCAGATTCGGTAAATTCTTCTATTTTTTTCCAAATTTCTTGGTGTATTTCATTAGATAGTGACAAAAGATCAGTCCCAAGCAAAACGCGCCTTGATTTTGCATTAATATAAGGGACTGTAGTTTCCGTTTTAGTAGATTCTTCCGTCACAAGTAGTTTTGAAAATATAACACGATATTGCACTAACAATCTTAAACCCTTGTGTTTTTCAAGCTCACGTTTTACAGTCGTCTGTAGCAGATGAAAGAGATTTGTTTCAGAAAAATTTACTAAAACGTTTTGATTATCAAACTGATAACTATTGTCAAAACCTGTAAAAGCAGTCGCTATTTTAACAGGTTCTCCAATAAGTCTCTTCTTGGCTATATCACGCAATTTCAACATCGCTATACTATAGTCTAATATCTAATTGATAATTTACCGCACACTGCGCATGCGCTAGAAAAACAATTAGAGATAAAAAATATCACCTATAATATAATGACAGTAAATCTGACAAGCGCACGTGAGCAAGAGGTATATCATGTTTATCCGAAGTACAACCTGTACGCTGGAAATGCACTTGGTTCGGTTATTAATATCTTTACTGGAATATCTGTTGGTAAAGCAACGTCAGCGGGTTATACGATTAGTGTAAAGGGAGATAATACTGAAAGAATTACGATGTTTAGAAAAGATTTTATTTACACGTTATTTTGCAATGACATTCCAGAGGGGAAACGAGTATATCATTATAACGGTAAAGTCACTGATGATAATATTGAAAATTTATCCTTACAAGACGAGTTTCAGCCGCATCCGGTCTTTGATTTATACGAGGCTAACGATCGCGGTATTATTAGAAACAGAAAAACTAAAAAAGTTCTTAATAATATGAGCAATATGGGATATATCAGTGTGACTGTTAGAGGAACATCGACAGATCGAGTTTGTTATACTGGTCATAGGTTTGTTTACGAGGTGTTCAACGAATCTATACCCAATGGTCTGGTTATTAATCATATCAATAATGTAAAAACAGACAATCGATTGGAAAATCTGGAGCTAGTGACCCAACAGGAAAATGTGAGTAAAGGACAAAATAGTACTGGTATTAATTTTAGATGCCCCATAAAACCTGTTATTTCGTTAAACCTTGAAACGGATGAGGAGATCAAATTCAAATCAATTACAGCTGCGGCGAAATATTATAATATAAATCCCAGAGCAGTAAAATTTGTAGCTGATGGAGCAACAAAATCAGCTTTTTCAAACAAATATGATGCTAGTATTATTTTTAGATATGATGATTAATAATATTTTGTAATTCGGTTTTAGTCAAACAATGATGAGCAAATGCTATGATATCATCGCAATAAAATTTTAGCGTCGTTACTGCACTTTCATTAATTTTATTTTTTTCTGCTTCTTTTAGCAATATTTTATGAGAATCACCTTGCATTACAATAACGTCAACAGAATATACACCATAACCTGACAAGCATTTCCTTACCGCTTCGGTCAGTTCGTGGTAGTTTATTATATTAACTTTTTGGTGATATTTGACCTTGTCAGTCATCTTATAACAACAAATTAGATAAAAAGTATATTATAATATGGATATGATGAAACGACTCGTTCAACTATACGAAGAAGATACTAGCGACAAAGTCGCCAGCGATATCAGCGATAAGGTCTCCACAATCTCTAATGATATGATAGACAAATCTGTTGGTTATAACGAAGATGATATTTTATATAACAACGAGTCTGATGATGGTGAAATAGTCACCGTCGTTAACAGATATAATTATAGCAGACCAACCACTGGAAAATATAATGTCAAGTATCACATTGCTAAAAAAATTATAAAATTTAATTTTACCGTTACCGAACAGCAGGTATTTTTACAGTTAATCAGACCTTTTTTAAACATCAAAATTCCAGACCGACAGAAAAATATAAGATTTGATTTCATCTTTGTCAAGATTTTTAATCTAATGACGATCTCTGACGATCGCAGACAATATCTAATATCATTATGTAAACCAGTAAAATGCAAATCTATCAAACGAAAGTATGAGGAAATTTATAATAGCATTATTTCGCAGTCGATAAAATCGACCGGGTTGGAATCCAGCTGTTAAATTTATCGCTATACCCACGCCATTTGACTAAACTTTTATTTCCTTTTTTCCTAATCACTTTTTCGATAACGAAAACATCCTGTTCAGTTTTTTGTAGTTCTTGTTCGTAAAAACTACCTACTATAGGCTCACCTTCCAGATCTTTTAACGCGTACGTTACAGGTACTGTTAAGAGTACTTTATCAACAACAAATACTTCTTCGCTCCAGTTTGGAGTAAATCCTTTTTCAAATATCTTTTTAGTCAAAGAGATTCTAACTTTATCACCGACCTTAAATTTATGTCTGCGGTACATGTTTTCGTTTGCTAATATTGGATTTTTGATAGCGTCATTGGGTGACATTTTGATGGT